>BJCO01392183.1:0-19150 GCA_018326465.1 Flaveria floridana | reverse complement strand
ATTACAGTCGTTATATCATTCACTGTGCTTATTTATAAATCTCAAATGACTGACATGACTTATCTGATATGTGGGTAGGCTCAACATGGAAAAGACAACACATGCACTGATGAACTAAAGCTTATATTCAATTATGAAGCTTTCATCTCAAAGTGCGTGTAAGTATTAGCTTATCCAAATATGTGTGTGTAGCAACCTAAACACACCAGGTAATGATGTCTTATGAATCTCTTTTACTCACATCAGTTTTTCCTTTGTTTTACTGAGCAAAGGCCTGAAATAACAAGCATATAGTGCTTATGTCATGATCCATCAAGATTCCCAATCAAAAACACATCCAACTTGGATGAATCAATAGAATAAAATACATTCCAAGTGAATGCAACAAAAGAATCCTAAAAGATCACCTTACAAAGTGAAGTTAAAAGAATCCTAATGTGGATAAAAAAAGGATAAAAGGATCAAAACAAACGAATCCTAATGAGGATCAAGCAAAATGAGATTTCATATTTCAAGTGACCTGGTCAAGTAAGTTAATGTTCTACCATACATTGCATGAAGATGGTTGATCTAACCATGCTTTTGAGTATGAGGTACATGTTGAATACGAAATCAACTCAAAACATGATAAGATCAATAGCATTAAGATATTGACCAAGTATGAGTTTAAGAGGACAAACATACCTTCAATCAATATGTTCATGACAATGTATGTTTTACTAACAATTGCTTGCACTTGTGAAAGGTATAATTGATATGATCCCAAGAAAGATATATCACCACTTCATGTACAGATAAGAAAAAAAAATCACAAAAATATTTTCTTCTCAAAATTTTAACAAATATTTAAAGTTTCTATCTCTTATGGATATAAACTTTAGGGGGGAGTAATTAAAATTTATGATCACTTTGTACAGTTGTTTCCTTTCTTAAAAAATATAAAAATAAAAAAACAAGTATAAATATCAGAAAACTTACTGTGTTGGTGCAGAAGTTATACCATTGTATCTCAATTTTTGTAGATATCTTGAAGCACAAAAGTCCAAAATTAGTCAACGCTTAGGAACTTGTATCACATGTGATGAACAAGTCAATCCAAGCAAGAATTGACAACTCAAGCTACAGTCAAAACTTCATAAACAAGAAAACAACCGACTCATCTTTATAACAGTCAAAAGCAAGAGATACATCTTCATAAAGATCATGCATCAAAGCAAAAACAACCAATACTATCCATAGCAGAAACATTAAGATTTGACAAGTTCAAAACCTAATGCAGGTAAGTGCATTGGTTAATGCGGGTGAAGACCCAAGCACAAAACCAATGCAGGTAATAGTTTTGAGTCATGAAAACACAAGTGAAAGTAATACGGATAAGTTAACTCTGCCGCATTAGTCTCACTACAAATATCCACAAAGTTTTCAAGTATGAAAACTAATACGGACAACTTTGTTCATCCATATTTGTTTTCCTCAGCCGCATTTCCCAAATAAGGCTGAGATCATTACTTAAATTAGGTTGTACATTTGTATCATCATAAATTAGAAGTGTGTTTACACTCTTCTATCATCATGTTTAAAGTTCAAGAAATGCGGACAACTTTGTTGTTCATCCCCATTCATTGAAGTAAATATGAAACAACAAATGTTCTTCAGCATTTGCTACAATGTAAAAATTCAAAGAGCAAGTTAAACATCCGTATTTGCTACAATGCAAAAACGTATGCTAACTTAAACCATCCGCATTTGCTATAATGTTCAAGTGTCTGAATTTAAAACTTCTGCATTTGCTACAGTAAACAAATGCTGCAAGAATTTACTCTTCCGCATTTGCTACAATACACAAACGCTAACTGTTTTAAACTTCTGCATTTGCTACAGTAGTCAACCGCATTTGTTTTTAACACTTATAAAATTTGAAAAGGGCATTAAAAGGACTATTTAAACAGATCTTTACAGTGCATTTAATACTTTTCAAATTTGAGTGACATTAAAGTGCGATGAATGAAACCTTACTACTGTTCTTCATCCATCATCATAATCATCAACAATGTTCTGATTCCTGTGTTCTACAAACATTATTTTGCTTCTAGTTCGATTCTAAACCAACGTAGTATCGAAACAAGGTGATTACAAGCAAAATCCATGAAATTCCTGACGAACACTTTTGAACTTAGCATCCAAAAACAAGGAACAATCTCTAAAATTAACCACTAACCAAGGATTAACAGACATTTTCAAACTCAATGACATAAATGATCATGAAAATCAACACAAACAAGTGATTTTCAAAATCCTAAATTTGTCGTATGAACAGGGGATCATCAAACTAAAAATGTCAACTTCAAAACACATGGTTGAGTGTGAAAAGATATTTTAAACAGAAAATCAACATCAAAATAAAAGATAATTCAAAATAAAATTGATCATGCATTGCAAAATCAAGTTAGGTCAAAATGTCTATGCAACAGTGCCTTTAATTGTTCAATTTTGATCAAATAAAGTCAAAGTTGAAATAACCAGCTTGATTTCACCAATGTAATTGATAATTTGATGTGAAAAACTAACTCATATGCATCTTATTCAGAAGTTAATGGCAAACCTCACTTGGAGCCAGGTCCACAATATAAGTGGATTTCTTAACCTTGAAGCCCCTTAAGTAGAAGGACTTAGAGATATGATTAGATTCATTTATGAAAACTTCATAAGATCATTCTGCAGTACAACTGAAGTAGCAGAGATTGATGGTGTCAAGACATTATCTGAAAGAATATATGCTGATCACACCCTTAGCATCACTGAACAAACTGTGATACAGTGTCTACAGTTTGGTGACGATGCCAACACTCCTCAGGAACTAGAAGATGAGGAAATCATGACCTTCTTTGCCAACATTGGCTATGAAGGAGGATATGAAGGAAATCAAATCATTAAGGGTTTGGCAGATCTACAGTGGAGATTTCTCATCCATATATCCTCTTCAGCTATCTGTGCTCTATGCACCAACAGACCATTCAATGTGTTTGCTTACGTATTCAATGGTCTGGTGTCAAATGTTCAAGAAGGAAGAAGAAACATGTTCCTAATGTACCCTAGATTCCTCCAATGCCTCATCAATGAAGCATTTCCATAACTTACACCTGTAGGACTAGTAATGAACATTCCTCATTACAATGTGAAGTCCTATATGTACATAAAGAAGAGGGATCTTAGGAATTTCTACAATTGAACCTTCTTTCCGCTACTTCCTTGGATGTTAGAGCAAATCCACCAATAAAAAGAACGAGAGGATATAGCTCCAGAAGAAGAAGAAGAAGTAGCTCATGATCAATAACATGTTGATAAGTATGCTGCAGCAGAATCAGAGGAACAAAGGCCTGACTCACCACATGTTGATGTAGGTGGTGATCTTCACTTAGGACCTTCTGTTCAAGAAGCAGAAGTGGTTTTTCCACTTGTTCCATCACCTGTTCAGTCTCCTTACATGTCTACAGCTCATTTTTTTCCACCTCACATTTCTCCCATAGCTGCTGAGCTTGTTGAGTCTGGTGAATCTACCAGCTCTTTAGATGACTCTGGATCATCTCTGGATGAGGAGGGTCACACTATGAGGATGCCTATAAGACAAATCCAATAAGAAGCAGGGCCTTCTGAAAGCTTTGCTGAATCAGGAATTAGTCAACCTGATGAGAAGGACGAAATGATTACAGAGTTCCTGTTAAAAGTGCAGAGGATGGAAAAGTTGTTGAATGGAAGATCAGGCATAATTCAAGACAAAATTCAAGAGCTAAATAAGAAAGAAGTAGAGATCAAAGATCTGAAAGAGAGACATGAGGATGAAACATCAAAGAAAGAAAAAGAAATTGATGATCTTAAGGTTGCTCTCCATCAAGCTAAAGAAGAAATCATTGGGCATGTTGACACTATGACCATTCAAAACATTGCCATGGAGGAGCAAGAAAGCCTAATTGAGAGCCAATCTGAGCTAATCACTGAACTAAGCAACCAGAATGAGATCTTACTAAAAAGGGTCTTAGAACTGGAAATGTTAATCAATTTCAAGGAGGAATTGGCTGAAGAACAAGAAACAAAAGGTGATGAAGAAGAACAAAGAACAGATGAACCAGAACCAGAACAAGCAAGAGAAACAAAGACAGAGCCAAGTCCAGCTATGGTTGTCTATTCAAGTGATACTTCTGAAGAAACCACTGATCAAGACTTTGAGATTGGAGATCTCATTAAAGAACTACACAACTACTCTACTGGAGACTTTATCATTGATGATGAGTTTTGGGATTTTGTTAAAGACCCAAGACTACCAGTAGAACACTTAGTGGTGATTCCTCAAACTTTAGTGCCCTTTGGGAGAGAGTTGAGCTTTCAGATTGTTCCTGCAGTCACCCTGTCTGTTGAGCAACAAGATCTCATCAGAAGACTAAGTGAAGAGCTCAAACAAAGAGTAGAAGCTGCTGAAAAGCAAGCTGAAGAACCAAGACAAACAACTGCTGAAAAATCTATGCCATCCTCATCCAGACCATTTGTACACACCTACTCAAGAAAGAGGAAGTACTTGTCTGAGAAGGCCAACGGAAAAAGGCCCGTGGAGGAAGAAGAGCCTGTAAAGAAGAAATAGAAAGATGATCCAGGAAGTTTGGCTGCAATAGCTAAATTTCTTGTGGAGCATGAGAAGGCCGAGGCACAATTAAAAGAAATGATTGACATTATTGACTTGGAAGAAAGAGAGACTGAAGGAGGATACTAGGTTGATGAACCTATGGTAAAAGATAGTCATGTGAAGGTTGAAACCTCTATTGAGGAGATGGTTGAATAGGGTCAAACCAATGACTTGATGATCAATGCAATGTTTTTGGTCAATCATGGTTATGATGCCGATGAGGTGTTTGGGATGACCTTTGAGTCCATGGTTGAAGAAGTAAGAAAGATGAACCAACTTCCTGACCCAACACATGTGACTGAGTATGAGAGAAGATCAGTCAAATCCCTAATCACATTCACCACCCCAATCATAAAACAGACTAAAACCTCTCAAGCTCCTTATCTTGATCCCTACACCATGTCTGATAGGGAAATAAAAGATTATCTTTCCAAGCAAGGATATACAAAGAGAAAACTGGGAAACATGAAGACTAATTCTCTTAGAGCTGCAATCCTCCAGATGATCAATGAAAATAAAGACAAATTGAAGAAGTTGGAAGAGGAGGTTGTAGGAAGAAGACCCAGAACAAGGCTCACAACTCAAGACATCCAGCTCACCCATCAAGACCGTGATGTCTTGGCACCCATTCTTAGTAGGAATCCTAAGTGGTTTACTGAATCCTCTTAGTTCAAGCTTCAAGAAGGGTTAACCACTTCAGAGATGATTCAGGGTATGTCGGCTCCAGAGGATAAAGCAAATGTAAAGATCATTGCCTGGAAATACGACAGCGACTGAACCATGTTTATGATCAAAAGGATCTCAGGGTTAGTACAATTTTTCATTGAGTACTCTGCTCTTGTGTACACCCTGTAGATTCATGATCTGAAAGAACTTGCTGAGCTTGAGTTGATCAATCATCAAGCAATGTATAGGGGATATGAGTTCAAAGAAATTCTGAGGATTTTCCAAAGAACAAAGAACTTCAACTCATTAAAAGCAGTTTGTTTGAGGAAAGATAAAACTTTCCAAAATCCCTTGGAGAAGAAAAAGAGAACAAAAAGGTCTGTAGAGTTGGTATTTCCTGAGTTAATGTAATACCAACTAAATCACAGAAAAGAAAGACGGTAGCTGGTACCCAAACTTCCATCCCAATCTCTAATGTCTACTACGATGAAAAGACATATGAGTTGGTGATTGAATGGAAGTGGGGAGGTAAAGAAGGTGTAGAAATCTGCTTGTTCAGTGGATATGAAGTAAGACTGCTTGATGAGTCTTACATCCATTACATCTTTTCAAGGCACTTCAGGGAAATATCCAACATGCTGGGAGAAGCATATAAGTATTTCTTCCTGAAGTGTATCAAAATCTTGAAGATGGTTTATGACCGAAATCAGGCATAAGAGAGAACAGAGGAAGAAGAAGAAGACACCTCTCAATCTGGGAAGTATAGTGAAACTTGAGGTTGATGCTGATGGAACACTTCTGATTCACAGAGATGGGTTATCCACTGTTAGTGTGTGGGAACCCATATCCCTGAAGAAGATGCTCCTTGAAGCAATTCACACCATGAGCCAAATGACTATACACGTACTGAGTAGAGACAGGATGAACGAGGCCAGAGACTTCTCCAACATGATCAAGTCCATCCTGAATCCATCTCTTCTACACCTAGGCATAACTCCATTATCACCAGTCCAAGCACCTTCTGAAGACCCAACAGAATCTTCACAACCTCATCCACCATCAAAACCTTGAAGTATATAGGTTGTATATTCCTTAGGGGGAGTATTATTGGACCCTAAAAGGATCATACATGCCAATTCAAGTGATGGTTGATGGTTGTTCGTTGGCCTATTCCCACAAGTCTAAGAAGACATGCAGGTGAAAAAAAGAAGACAAGTGTTGGCTATCCACATTTGTCTATGCGGATGAGCAAGAAACAAATGTTGACAAGTGTTTGTACTTCCGCATAAACAAATGCGGATAGCTAAGATTTGTTCATCCACATTGGTTAATGGGGATGCTTTAGAACAAATATTGTTAAGTATTTGTTCATCCACATTTGTTGATGCGGATGCACAAACAGGAATGTTGATAAGTGTTTGCTCATGCGCATTAGTTAATACTAATGACCAAACACTTAATGCTGATAAAGAATAAAGAAATGTTGATGAAGCAAAGGCATCCGCATTAGTTAATGTAGATGTTCAATAACTAATGCGGTTGAAGACTTTTGTACTTGGACTATTATTCTGTATAGTTGTTAGGGTAGTTTAGTCTTTTTGTACAGGCTTTATGCCAGCCTATAAATAGAATAGAATATCCATCATATGTAAGTTTTCACTCACAAAGATACCTAGTACTCAAGTTAAGAGGTTCTGAAGTTGTATTTTCACTGGTCTTGAAAACCCTAGAACCCGTTGTAACTTGTTTGTTCTACATTCAATATACAAGCATTTATGAGTATATTTACAGCATTAAATGTTTATTGATTCAGTATTTCTACTACTTAATCACTGACTCAACACCATATTTGATCCTTGTTGACTTAACATCAACAGAGAATATCATTCTCGGACCCAATCATCAACCAACCAACATCCCCAAGGTCTGAAGCTGATGCAAGTGTAAGTTCTATGGAAGAAGCTAAAACTCCTTCCATAGAAAAGAACAGGAAGACCAAGTCCACAAATTTAGTAGATCTTCTATGAAAGAAGAAGATTGGTGAGATTCAAGAACCATCAGTAAATCATCATCGAATGAGTACAATTTTTCACTGAGTACTCTGCTCTTGTGTACACCCTGCAGATTCATGATCTGAAAGAACTTGCTGAGCTTGAGTTGATCAATCATCAAGCAATGTATAGGGGATATGAGTTAGAAAAAATTCTGAGGATTTTCCAAAGAACAAAGAACTTCAACATATTAAAAGCAGTTTGTTTGAGGAAAGATAAAACTTTCCAAAATCCCTTGGAGAAGAAAAAAAGAACAAAAAGGTCTGTAGAGTTGGTATTTCCTGAGTTGAATGTGATACCAACTAAATCACAAAAAAGAAAGATGGTAGCTGGTACCCAAACTTCCATCCCAATCTCTAATGTCTACTACGATGAAAAGACATATGAGTTGGTGATTGAACGGAAGTGTGGAGGTAAAGAAGGTGTAGAAATCCGCTTGTTCAGTGGATATGAAGTAAGACTGCTTGATGAGTCTTACATCCACTACATCTTTTCAAGACACTGCAGGGAAATATCCAACAAGCTAGGAGAAGCATATATGTATTTCTTCCTAAAGTGTATCAAAATCTTGAAGATGGCTTATGACCGAATCAGGCATAAGAGAGAACAGAGGAAGAAGAAGAAGACACCTCTCAATCTGGGAAGTATAGTGAAACTTAAGGTTGATGCTGATGGAACACTTCTCATTCTCAGAGATGAGTTATCCACTGTTAGTGTGTGGTAACCCATATCCCTGAAGAAGATGCTCCTTGAAGCAATTCATACCATGAGCCAAATGACTATACACGTAATGAGTAGAAACAGGATGAACGAGGCCAGAGACTTCTCCAACATGATCAAGTCCATCCTGAATCCATCTCTTCTAGACCTAGGCATAACTCCATTATCATCAGTCCAAGCACCTGCTGAAGACCCAGCAGAATCTTCACAACCTCATCCACCATCAAAACCTTGAAGTATATAGGTTGTATATTCCTTAGGGGGAGTATTATTGGACCCTAAAAGGATCATGCATGCCCATTCAAGTGATGGCTGATGGTTGTTCTATTGGCAGATTCCTACAAGTCTAAGAAGACATGCAGGTGAAAAAAAGAAGACAAGTGTTGGCTATCCGTATTTGTCTATGCGGATGAGCAAGAAACAAATGCTGACAGGTGTTTGTACTTCCGCATAAACAAATGCGGATATCTAAGAACAAATGCTGCAAGTATTTGTTCATCCACATTGGTTAATGGGGATGCTTTAGAACAAATATTGTTAAGTATTTGTTCATCCACATTTGTTGATGCGGATGCACAAACAGGAATGCTGAAAAGTGTTTGCTCATGTGCATTAGTTAATACTAATGACCAAACACTTAATGCTGATGAAGAATAAAGAAATGCTGATGAAGCAAAGGCATCCGCATTAGTTAATGTAGATGTTCAACAACTAATGCGGTTGAAGACTTTTGTACTTGGACTAGTATTTTGTATAGTTGTCAGGGTAGTTTAGTGTTTTTGTACAGGCTTTATGCCAGCCTATAAATAGAATAGAATATCCATCATATGTAAGTTTTTCACTCACAAAGATACCTAGTACTCATGTTACGAGGTTCTGAGGTTGTATTTTCACTGGTCTTGAAAACCCTAGAACCCGTTGTAACTTGTTTGTTCTACATTCAATATACAAGCATTTATGAGTATATTTACAGCATTAAATGTTTATTGATTCAATATTTCTACTACTTAATCACCGACTCAACACCGTATTTGATCCTTGTTGACTTAACATCAACAGAGAATATCATTCTCGGACCCAGTCATCAACCAACCAACATCCTCAAGGTCTGAGGCTGATGCACGTGTAAGTTCTATGGAAGAAGCTAAAACTCCTTCCACAGAAAAGAACAGGAAGACCAAGTCCACAAATTTAGTAGATGTTCTACGAAAGAAGAAGATTGGTGAGATTCAAGAACCATCAGTAAATCATCATCGGATGAGTTCAACTGTTAGTTCATCTAAACAGACATCCGTAGCAGATCTACGGAATAAGCCAACATCTACTGAAAGCTTAGCCAAAGTAAAGAAATCATTAGCTGAATCTTCAACAATCAAAAGCACCAGTAAGAAATCTGTGAAGGTTGTGCTTTATCAACAAAAGATAGCTGCTAAACCATCAGAACCATTTGACATTATGTCCGAAAGTAGCAAAGACTCTTTAGTAGCAAAACTTGAGAAAGAGGTGAAACAGTATAAAAAATAGCTGAAAAACAAGAAGGTTGAACAAGAAAGTGATGCAGAAGAAAAATATTGCAGTGGTGTGATATGACCAATCACGACACTAAAGATTGCTACTTCAGCAGTTATTGTTCTATCTGCAACATGAACGACCATAGGACCTCATATTGCTACTTAAAAAACATTATGCAATCTGCAACAAGAATAATCATTCAACTCAAGAATGCTACTTCACCAAAAGGAACAAAAACAAATTTCCCAAGAACAAGCAGTCTGAGACAAATAAAGCAGATTCATAATCCGATGAGAGCATAAAGGAGTCAAAGGGACCAAAGATACAGCCAATGAACAAGGCTGAAAAGACAAAAAATGTGAAGGTGAAGAATCTATCAGCTGCATCTAATGCCTAACCAAAGAAGAAGGAAAAACAAAAGTCTCAAAGTAGGACACCACACAAAGAGGAGTACTTACGTATAACAGAGGAGTTGATCAATTGAGTCTTACAAATGAGTGCTTCAGGTCTATACTTACGTATAACAGAGAAGATCATCATTTTGTGCCGATGAGAGCTCCAGGTCAGTACTATCGTACAGCAGAGGAGATCATCACTCCAGGTTAATGTTCACACATAGCATAGGAGATAAGCAAAAATAATGTAACAAGGAGCTTCTTAGATGTGAAGATGACTAAGCATGTAGCTTTTAAGATAGGGTGGAAGATCTAGATGCAAAGATACTTTAGATAAGAATGACTCAAAATAGAGATATGATGTTGTTCTCAATCCTTTTTAAACACGGACTTGAATCTTTATGAAGGCAAAAAATGTCTAGGGAATAATCCAAGTCATCAAGTTTCTTGTTCTTATTAATTAAGCTGCAAGACTACTGTCTACTTTGCTTTCTGCCTGAACCTATCAAGCCTATCCCACACAATACTACTAACCTCCTTTAAATCGTCCAGTATTCTCATTTTATTCTGCAAAAGAAAACAAGAAGAGTATTTAAATATATATTCTCCCTCGAAATTTCTACGAATTAAGCAAGATGTAGAAATTTCTTATTTATAATATATATATATATATATATATATATATTATATATAGTTAGTGAATGATGAAGAAGGACTATCGACATGCAGAAAAACGAAAAGAAAGAAAGAAAATAACAAAAGAAATATAAACAATATGTACATGGCGTAGTTTTAAGGAAAATGATTTTAAAATGATATTAATTCTAACATAGAGATCAATTCATAAAAATGAGATTTATCAAATATTTTAGTGAAAAGATCTGCTTTTTGATTTTTTGTATTAATGGGAATAATATCAATAAAACCCTTTTCCTGAGCATCACGGATTGCATGAATCCGTGTCTCGATGTGCTTGGTTCGGTAATGATAAATAGGGTTCTTGGCAATGTCGATGGCTGCTTCGTTGTCACAGAACAACGGTGTATGGAGAAAGTTGATCCCATAGTCAATCATCTGATGCTGAATCTAGAGCACTTGAGAACAATAGCTGGAAGCAGCAATGTATTTTGCTTCTCCAGTAGAGAGAGAAATAGTGGTCTGTTTCTTGCTTTGCCATGATACCAGACAATTGCCCAAGTATTGATAGTCTCCAGCAAACCGACTTTCTGTTTAACCTGTATCCATTAGAATCACTATCAGAATAGGCATGCAAGTCAAAATTTCCACCATAAGGATACCAAAGACCTAAACGAGAAGAGCCTTTAAGATAACGAAAGATTCGTTTTAGATCCTTTTCATAAGACTCTTTCGGAGCAGATTGGTATCGAGCACAATATCCTACAGCAAAGGTGATGTCAGGACGACTTGCCGTAAGATAAGGGAACCAATCATGGATCTGTAGAGATGACGATCAATAGGTTTCCCGTTCTCCTCAGGAGTGAGGCATGTTTGAGAAGTAAATGGAGTCATTTTAGAAGAAGCGTCATCCATCTTGAATTTCTTCAAAATTTCTTTAATGTACTTCTCCTGATGAATGAGAATTCCCTCTGTATTTTGTTCAACCTGCAACCCGAGGAAAAAGCACATCTCTCCCATCATGCTCATTTCAAATCGACCTCGCATGACTTTCTCAAACTCCCGACATAACTTCGTATTGGTGGCGCCAAAAATAATGTCATCAACATAAACTTGTACAATCAGCATCTCACCATCTACTTCCTTCTTAAAAAATGTCATATCGATGGTGCCATGAGAAAAAACATTGCTTAAGAGATAATGTGTTAAAGTCTCATACCAGATTCGAGGGGCCTGTTGATGACCGTAAAGGGACTTATCAAGCTTGTAGACTTTGTCAGGAAAGTCGGGATCTGTAAAACTAGGTGGTTGGCACACATATATCTCTTCGTCAATGTCTCCATAAAGAAATGCACATTTGACATCCATCTGATAGACTTTGACCTGCTTATGGGCGGCATGAGCCAGAAAGATTTTGATGGCTTCAAGCCGGGAGACAGGAGCAAAGACTTCGGTGTAGTCAATCCCTTCTTCTTGAGCAAAGCCCTGGACCACCAATCTGGACTTGTTTATTACCACAATGCAACGATCATCGGGTTTGTTCTTGAACACCCATTTCATGCCAATTGGGCATTTGTTTGTTGGAAGATCGACCAGGGTCCACACTTTGAGTTTCCTAAACTATTGCAGCTCTAATTGCATCGATTCAACCCAGTAAGGGTCCTGAAGAGTTGCATGAATATTTTTTAGGACGATTTGAGATATAAAACAAGAGAATAAACAAACGGTAATCAAACCAGATTGACTCTGCGTCTGAACTCCATCGGTGATAGATCCTATGATATTATCATATGGATGATCATTAAAGGTTTTGAAATCAGTGGGCATGGGTAGGGTAGTTGAAGACGGTTGGCTAATGGGTTGTTGATAGGTAGATGAAGGTGAGGTTGATGGCAAGGTATAGTCAATTGGATAGATGGGTGATACCGGTTGAGATGAGGTAGATGTAGGTGATGAGGGAAGGGATGCAGACACAGGTGGAGGTGGAAGGTCAAATGATGATGAAGAAGATGCAATATCAACTGATGTAGCATCATTAGCAGATATGGTGGGAGGGGCTTGAGGGATGACTAGTAATGGAGTTGGAGGAATGATATTTGTTTGAACTTTAGAGATAGACACATCATCGTCAAAAACTGGAAGATTAAAAGAGTTAAACACCGTATCGGAGTCAAAGAACCATGCTGGTTCAGATCGAACATCGGAGGAATTAGACTCCTGCCAATCAACATAGAAGGACTCTTGAACAATACGTGTTCTCTTTTTATACACCCGATAAGCTTTTTGAGAAGAAGAATAGCCGGCGAAGTAACATTCATCAGACACGACACCAAATTTCGTCTTCTGCGCCTGAGTATTCAATAAAGTGCACGAGCATCCAAATGGTCAAAAGAAGTCATTTAGAGGCTTTCTCTTATGAATCAGTTCATAAGGAGTCTTCATTTTGTCCTTGACTATCAACACCCTGTTTAAACGTATGAAGCACAATTCACCGCCTCAGCCCAAAAGATGATGGGTAAGGAGGATTCAATCAACATTGTAAGAGCAGCTTCAATGAGGGTGTGATTCTTTCGTTCAGCCACACCATTCTGTTGAGGGGTCCTCGCAGCACTGAACGGTCTTAAAATTCCCTTAGCAACACAAAACGAATCAAAGATCTGATTTTTGAATTCAGTACCATTGTCACTTCAAATCGCCATAACCTTTCTCTTGCTTATCGTTTCAATCAAAAGAATTAACTTCTGTAGCTCCTCAGCAACCTCTCCTTTATGAGCAAGAAATCTCACGCAGGAATATCTTGAAAAATCATCAGTAACCACAAGACAGAAAGATTTTTTAGTAATTGATTTAAAACTGATTGGGCCAAACAAATCAGTATGTAACAACTCAAGGGATTAGATATGCTATATTCAATTTTTGATTTATGTGGTTTCTTATGTTGTTTACCCTTTGCACGCCATGCATTTTTCAATCACTGAAAAGTCCTTTAAAGGTAATCCCCTAACAAGATTGTTTTTAACTAATTTATTTATATTTTTTAAATTAACATGGCCCAATCTGTGATGCCATAAGAAAGACTTAGAGGTGGAAGCTTTAGACAAAAGGCAAGTGATGGTAATGGGTGACTCTGTTGAACCCATGTCAAGAAGGTATGTGTCATTCTTTCTTGGAGCCCGCATTAACACCATCTCTTCTGGAATATCAATCTCTGATTTTAGAAAGAGACATTCATTAGACTTGAATAGGACCAAAATGTCTTTATCACAAATCTGAGAGTCACTCAATAGATTAAAAGCAAGTTCAGGGACACAGTTCACTTTCTCTAGAGTAAGAGAGCCGTTGGAAACCTCCCCTTGACCAACCATTTTCCCTCCTTTCTTGTCGCCGGAAAATGCGACATATCCTCCATTGATAATAGGATAATTGGTTAATAAATCCTTTAATCCCGTCATGTGTCTGGAGCATCCACTATTAACATGCCATACACTATTAACATGCCATACACTATTTACAACTTTAGTGGATGACTCCTGCAAAGATATCAAAGAACAGATTAACCAGGTAAAACTGGAACCCATGTTTGAATTACTTTAGGTTTTAGAGAGATTGGCTTTTTATAAAAGAAATTATTAACCAATCGAGTCAATCTACTCCCAAATGAATTCCTATTAATATGTCTATGATGAAGCTCAGGACAATGCTTAACTACACAATCATCTTTACCATATCGAAAATAGTGTGGTCATAATCTAGGTCTGTTATGCAATAAGGTAGGGATTTTATCAATGTATATTTTCTCATCACATTCGGACAGTCTAGAATCAACGTCACTGTATGCCTCATACATGTCTTTAGGTCTGTTTTTATTTCAAAAAGAATGATCATTTACAAAAGAAGATGAGTTGTCATCTGATATACATGTGGTATTTATACCACTTGTACTTGCTTCAGATGATGATGTATCCCTTTCGTTTGATATAGAAATTTTTGTTGGGATAAAAGATGGAGTGGGGTGAGAGAAGAATTTTTCAAAACAATTATTTTTAATTTTCTCATTACTCTTCTCAGTGACATCAGTCACAAAATTAACGCAATCAAAAGAAGTAGCATCATTACAATCCAAAGCATTTAAAGATGAAATAGAAACATCACTAGAACATGATGAGACAGAGTTTGTTACAGATTCACTAGAAACAAAAATAGAATTTAAACTAGATTTATGATCTAAGACAAAATGCTGAGATTCAGGTGTACTAAGACTAGAGCATCCAAGCCCGCTAGTCGGTCCATAATCGTAGTCCTCACGAACGTGCTTAGGGTTCATATCTTCTAAACCTGCATACATACTGTTAGTATCTATTTTGATCAAATCATTAGAAGGATGAGGAACAGGCATAGGTGAACAACAGTAAGTACTAGGAGGAGGATAAACCTTAGCATTTTCATATCCCAATCCTGTTTTAATCCTACCCCCATTGAAATTTACATAAATCATCATGTTTCATTCCTGATATTGTCCATTTATCGAGCTTTGACTGAAGTTTGCTCGTTTCAAATTCAGCAAGAGCAACCCTTTCAGTCAAAGTGTTAATCTCAACATTTCTTTCCAAAACTATTCGTTTTAAGTGATCATTCTCTTTCAAAGCCTCGTTCAATTAAACAAAATATTTAGACTTGTTTATTTAAGTTCCTCATTAACCCCAAATAACCTGATTTTGCATGCTGAAGAACACATATCCTGAATTACCTCATAAGGGAGTCCCATCACCACCTTTTCTCCTGCTAAAGCTTTCTCGCATTGGCACACCGGAGTACTCAACTTGTTTTCCTCGACAGTGGTAGCAACATCATCTTTTTCTTTTTCTTGCTCAGTGGGTTGACTTCTTTCCTTCCTTATCTCCTCAATTTTACATTCTTTCACCTTCTCATCCTCTTTCACCTTCACAGACACTTTAGCTTCATCTTAAGTTCTTTGAATGGATCAAATTCATCCTCATAATTCACCTTCCTCTTTCTTTCTACAATCTCAGCCACCAGCGCTTGGTTAATCTCTTCTCTCATCTCTTCAACTTCAGCACTCTAATCAAAGTTAGAAATCAAAGCTGTCTCTTTCTTGTGACTCATTTCCTCTTTACTCCCGCTTGAAACTAGTCGTGGAACTCCTGAATTACTAAGATCACTGATGATTGACAATGGACATTCATGTTTGAAGGGTCCCAACTGTTTGCAATTAAAACACCTCAGCTTAGACTTATCAAATCCCAGTTTGGAGTTAGAGCTTTGACCTCCAAAGTTCTTTCTTCCAGAGCGCTCCATGAATCTTTGGGCTCTAAGTGTTAACATTTCCATTTTTCATTGAATGTCAGTCTCTTTAAGATCATCAGGGTCCACCTGATACATATCCTCCATCGTCATCCCTTTGCCTTTCAACTCCCCTGCCACTAAAGCTTCATAGCTTTGAATAAACATACCAAAAAGAGCCATTGTCTCAGATGGAACTGGAGTTTCAACATTTGTTTTCAAGTTAGCTTAACCTCTCCCAGCACTACCACAACCTTCAGAATAATCACCTGTATTCACTCTGCCTTAACGAGATGCCTGCATTAGAGAGCTTGCAGCGGAAGACAGTAATGCAACATTCTGAGTGAAACTAGATGTAGGCATCATGGTTTGGTTGAATTCCCTTATCTTCATGTCTAACTCAAAAGATTTCAATTTGTTGATCACATCCATAAGCTTGTAATCAACAAAGTTTCTCTCCTGCTTCAGCATTCTCACTTGTAAGCTCCATTGGGGTGGGAAAGAGTCTAGAAGCTTATTCACCTACTCATGATTACCTAACTGATCATCATACTTCTTTAGAGTACTTGATACTTACAAAAATCGATTGGTAATATCAGTAAGGTCTTCATTCTTATGTCCGACAAATGAATTAAACTCCTTCTGAACTTGGGATTTCTTGTCCTTCTTCAGATCTTCATTTCTATCATAGAATTCACATAGAGCATCATACAAAGACTTTCCATTCTTACGTTCGGAAAATCGATTGTAGATATCAGGTGCAAGACATAGAGTTAATGCTCCAAAAGCTTTCTGGTCTCGATCAATCAGCTTCAGATCCTTCTCGTTGAACGTGGTCGGGTCCATGTTTTGAGATGCGGTACCACCAACAGTGACTGTTGGTATGTGCGGACCAGTGATGATAGATTCGCATTGGTTGTGGTCGGTGTAGAAGAAAAAAGCTTTGAGACATCTCTTCCAATCTTCAAAGTTGTCACCGTTTATGAGTCTCGGAGGTCTGTTGGGAGCTACACTTTCTAAATCTGCAAGGGTGAGAGTAGTCATCTTTGACATGCTAGTTTCACAGAAGAAATGATAGTTTCGCAGGGAATAAATAGTTTTGCAGAGCTAGTTTCACAGAAACACTAGTTTCGCAGCGCAGACAGTAATTTCGCTGGCAATTTCGGTAGCACTGTTGCTAGCTGGAAGCTTGAAAATAATTAGTTTCGCTGATAGTTTCGCACGAAACAAGCTTGAACTTTCGTTCAGTGGTACTTTCGACACCAATTTCGCTTGGAAGATGAACACAAGCACTGTTGAACTTTAATTCAAGGTCTCTACTTTCGCAGAGATGCTGAAAATCAACTGCAAAGTGTAGAACACGTGTAGTTTCGCTGATTGATTGTGACAGTTTTGCTGGATGATCAGCAGATTCGCTGGATGAATTTGAAAACCCCTTTTAACCTGAAATCCATCTGAAATAACCCAAACCTCAATGGATTTTAGATTTGATGATTCACAGAGCATTCCCAACCAATAACAAGCAAAATCCAATCAAATTCCATATCAAATACACTCAAATTTGATCCAGAATTGATGAAATATAGATATTGAACAAAAAACAACCAAAAACCTCAAACAATCAAGAGCACCAAGGCTCTGATACCATTTTGTTGGTCCATTTGATTGATTTTCAGTACAAATGATGAGTTGAGTCATTCAATATCAGAAACAATAACAAACAACAAAGATGAAGATGAACAAGAACAAGCAAAATGTATTCTAATATAAGCAATAATGATCCAATACAATCAAAAGAAGAATGCTCAATATATTTTAGTGAAGAACAGCTTATAAAGGTCTCTTGCAACACAAATATTCGATTAGGGTTTTTTCAAGGATGCCAAACAATGAACAAGATCAAATCTATATATAGCAGTCCTAGTTTCGCAGAATTAATTTTTAGTTTCGGCAAGTGAAAAAGTAATTTCGGCAGCAATTACTTACTAGTTTCAGCAAGACATTGTAGTAGATTCGACAGGCCGAAATTATAGTTTCGGCACAGCGAAACTGAAGTTTACTCTGCGAAACTGTTAAATTCGCTCGGACAGCATGACTACACAGTTTCGCTAAAAAACCATGAACATTCATTCAGTTTCGCTGGACTATTGGTACTTTCGCAGTAAGAACTGCGAAGGTATCGAAGAGTCTCAATCAAATAAACCCATAATGTTGCCATTAAACATAGAAAAGACTAAGGTCTTGAGTTCAAAACTTACTTGCGAAGGTAAATCAAAGATCAATCGAGAATCAAAATCACGGGAACTTAGACTCGCATGAAATGAAACGGTAGGGTTCTCTATAACCTAAATCTTCGATTGTGCGAAAATGGGAAGATAATTTCGCAAGTTGAGTTATATAGGACTTAGTTTCGCAGGCTGCAAAACTACAGTTTTGCCCGTGTATGCTCTGGTCGAAACTGAACTTGCAACGTGCAAAAGAGCCAGCGAAGCTATAATTTCACCCTGCGAAACTACCAGCGAAAGTATAATTTCGCTGGATACTTAAAAAAATTGAAAATTTTATTTTCTTTTTAAAATAAAATAAAGAACAATTATTTAGAAAAGAATTAAAACAAAGTAAGCAAAAATAAAAGAAATCAAAAGAAATTTGCCCCATAAGACCTCACCACACTTCACGTATTTTTAAAGAAAATCAAACAGTGAAAAAAGGATATGAACGAGAAGCTGAAAATGTGATATCCTGTAATTTTCCGTTACCAAACTCCATTAGTTCCGTTAAGTCTTGCATACACGCGTCGTAAGCACACACTAGTTGTCGTTGAACGTTGGTGACCTAATAATAATAATCTATGATAAACAATTATAATCTAATTAATAATGTTGATTATTAGTTGTGATTATGTGATTTATTGTTGGGTTTGTTGGCCTTTAACAAGCTAGTTTAACCATTTAAACCAAGAAAACGCAGCGGATTAAATTGATTGTTTCATGTCATATAATCTAAAATATTAAGTTTATTTCATAGCAACAACAAACCCAAGATTGTAAGGATCTTTCATATGTGTATGAACTAGCTATCAAAAGAAGGAAACAACCAAAACATAACATACAAACTACCTCTTTGTATGCTGTCAAAACCGTGGCTGAAAACACCATCCAAAGAGGGCTGAAAAACGTGTATAAGATGAAGAT
>BJCO01392144.1:0-10155 GCA_018326465.1 Flaveria floridana | reverse complement strand
TTAGATTAAAAAAAAGAAACGAACTTTACAATTAAAATATTTACTCTAACAAATATATCAGCACATTGTCGTAACACCACCATTATTACACTATAACTCATTTACCCCACAAAGCCACCGACTTAGTTACGTGATAAATACTTTCATTTCTAAGTATATACCAATGTTGTTAGGACCGGATCGGACCGGCCGGTCCAACCGGTCCGACCGGGGATCGGCTAGGTGGCCGGTCCGGTTCACTATGGATCGGTTTTGGCTTGTCGAACCGGCCGGTTCGTCCCGAACCATTGGTCGGACTGGGAAACCGTACCTGTTCGAACCGGATTTTTTATTATTATTATTTTAATGGGTAAAATCGGGGGGTGGACCATAAATTAGTGTGTTGGATATACAAATATAGTTAAGTTTTATATATAACTATAAAATACATATATAAATCATATATAAATTACTTATATTTAATTATGTATATAACTATATATAATATACTATATATATATATATATATAATTATTACGTCATCTAGTTCTTGAATCCGGTCCGACCATCAAACCAGTAAGACGTCCGCTTTAACGTCCGATCCGGTTCTGAAAACATTGATATATACACAATTACACAAAGTGGTGATGACAGCTTAGTGGTCAAAGCCCTGGGATTTTAAACCTGGGATACAAGTTTGATTCCTGTGGTTTTCGTTTCTTTCTTTTTCTTTTTGGGTTCTTTTTAATTTTATTCTTTAACAATTTGCTTATATTTTCTTCACTTTAAATTATATTTTTCAAATTACTAAATCATAAGGGCCGAGACATTATACTGGTTTATATTTATGTTTTAACCTCTAAAATAATGATGCCGTAAATTCATACGCTTCTATGTACTTAGTCACGTTAATATCATTATCGCAATACACATAACGAATTCGCATGTCAATCGATTAAAAAAATTATATTTAAACATTTTGGCGTTATTTTTTAACGTATTCATACGAAGCTTGAGTTTACGTATAAGTTTTGTTTTTTTAGTATAAAACATCGAAAACGTTAGTTGTTCACCGTTAATTGCACCTCAGCGAGTGAGTTTAGGTAAAATATATGATTTTTTTTTTCACATGTAAGACGTTGTAAGCCGATATAAATTCGAGTTAGTGTATATTTTAACATAAAATTTATTCGGAAACAAGTAAGGTCAAATTAACGTTTATGTGCATATTTTTAAGTATGTTTTGAGTTTGTTTACGTATTGATGTAAATTTTATGAGGAAAAAATGAGGTCAAATATAATTCGTTTTCATTTGATGTTATAAATTCAAATTACTTTACGTTTCGACATATATGTAATTTGGATCGAGATCGGACGTCATTCCACAAATGACGTTGCCGCATGTGTTTTGTTTTTATATGCGCTTTGAATTGGGCTATGATTCAAATAAATTTTATTTAGAGTTGCGTCAAATATAATACGTTTTCATTCGATGGTATATATTCGAGTTACTCTACATCCTGATATAGATGTTGTTCGGAATCGACACAATATTTTTCACTTTATCAAGCCATGTAAGCCGCTGTCACAACGCGCGAGGGTAAAGAAAACTAGGTATTGATCAATTACCATGTTATTAATTCATCTGATAAATTGATTCCCTGACCAAAAATAAGTATCATATTTCTTCAAAACTTAATTTTTCTAGTGTAACGTACAATGCTGTTAGGAATGATTTGAGAACATATAAATATTTTATAAGTATAGAAGAACATAAAAAGCTTTTAAGTATCTTAATTATAACATTTGTAGATAATAATAAAGAGTTTGATCTTATAAGCCCAAGTTCCTCAAGACCTCAACATGGGTCAAACGAACAGATGTAATTTACTCTTAATATAGAAATTGTATAAAATAGAAAACAAACCCTGGTTTCATAAACAAGAACCATAATAATCATATATATAAATAATATCTATAACAAACATCAGTCTGTTGCCCCAGAAAAAAATAGACCCTCATAACAAAAAAAGATCAACTTCACAACCTTATAGCAGGCCAGGCCACGTGACACCCTTGAGACAATATTTTATAACCTCTTATGAATAAAGAGTAACGATTTTCGTTAGAAAGATCATTAAACAAACAGGGAACCAATGCTCTGCTATGGGGTTGCAAAAACATGGGAACGAAGAATACGAAAATGAATGTGAGAATATTTGTTTCACTTACGACGTCTATTTGTTACCATATCTGGGTTGCCTTTCCTCATCATGGCTGCAAATTCGTCATAGTTTATTCTCCCATCCTACAAAAATGGAACGGTTAAATTGAGATGATGTCATTATTGGTGATTATGTTAAGTTAATTTGATGATAATTAAATAGAGAGAGCATACATTATCCGTGTCAACTTCTGCAATGATCTCCTTTATTGTTTTCTCATCACCCATATTGTATTTCTTCAAGGCATGCTCCAGTTCTTCCACGGTTATATATCTGCAATTTGCGAAAAATAACCAACAAAGAATTACACGGATAGTTTCTATGTTACCACCTGTTTTACGGATTTGGTCCCTAAGTATGACAAGGTCTCCACCATTCACTCAAACGTAACACGTGTTCTTTACACGACTTGATATTAGTGTTTCTAATATATTATCGCGGAATGACCAATATACCCTTTCTATTACAAAAGCAAAAGGTTAAATAAGTTAAAATCCCCCACCAGTAAATTTTCATACTTAGGACCAAATCCGTATAATAAAGGTTATATCTCAAGAAATAAGCTATAAAATATAGTTAAGAGTACAAATGCAGACCCGCTATTGTCCTTGTCAAAGTACTCAAAGGCTTTATATAAGTGGTCTTCCCTTTCCATCCGATTCAAATGCATCGTAGCAGAAATAAATTCAATATAATCTATTGTTCCATTGCCATCAACATCCGCCTGAGAAAACAAAATTATTAGTGTTATCAGTGTATATATCACTTGAGTATACGGGTAGGTGAGACGGGTATATATGGAAATATAATTAAAAAAAGTAGAGGGTACCGCTTCCATTAACTGTCTCACTTCTGCCTCGGAAAGCTTGGTACCAAGTTTAGGAAGACCTGCTTTCAGTTCTTCATAAGTTATGGTGCCGCTGTTATCAGTGTCCATGGATTTGAACATTTCTTTCAACCCAATGATCTCTTCTTCAGAAAGATTTTCTGCTATCACCTAACTCAACGGAGCAGAAGATTAAATCAGAATGAGGTGGCCCATTTATTTATTATTGGGTAGATTCGGGTTATGTTTTATTTTACAGAGCAAACAAACCTTGGTCCAACCTTTTTATATGCAAATTGCATAAAAAGGTAACGAACTTTGATCACAAGTTATGTTTTATTTCAACACACTTTATTTGCTTTCACATAAAGAAGTTTCAAAAAAATATTTGATGGTGGTAATATTGAAACTTGTTAGTTAATCAGTTTTCATGTGCAGTGTCAGTGCTACATCAGCTCCACTTCAGAAACATTATCAAAGTTACCACCATCGTTTTTTGACAAGGTAAATGGCTTAGATCACCATAAATCCGATCTTGAAAGCTGGTTACCTTTTTATGGGTGAAAATAAAGACCGTTACAGAAATTAGACCGATGTTGGTTTCCCTTCTTATTCATTATTACCTTTTGAATTAATAAAGCTTCCTAATCATTTTATTCAATTAATTAGATAAGTAAAGAAACTTATTATATCATATTTGTCACACTGCCTTTTAAGAAATAATGCATACATTTTGCACTGAAAATGTTTCTGGGACAACCCAACCCGCGTCAAGTATTACCAGCCATCACCTGAACATGGCATGAACCATTACTATACCCATCCACTTTGACACTTTCAATTAAAATATTTAAACAGTAGATATCTAGAACAAGAAGTTGAGTTAAGAAAATACTATTACCTTGAGAGCTACTTTTTTAAGTTTGTTCATTGCACGGAACTGTTTCATTCTTGTAAGAACAGCAATATCAATGGGTTTATCTGATGCGTCACCATCTTCTCTAATCCATGGGTGATCTACATTACAGTTACATGTATTTTTGTGATATAAGACAAACCCACATGACTAAAATAATTTTGAATAGATTGTGGGTGTAAATTCATATATCTAACCCATTTAGCATGCTTTAACACTTACTTAAGACTTTTAAGTGCCGGTCAAAAAAAAAAAAAGAAAAAAGAAATAAACACTTACTTAAGACTTCAACTGCAGTAAGCCTTCCTTTAGGATCAGAATTTAGCATCTTTTTTACAAGATCTTTGGCACTACTTGATATGCTTGGCCAAGGATCAGACACAAAATCAAGATTCCCACGTAAAACCGAGTCAAAAATGCCCTGCTCAGTTTCTGTAAGAAAAATAAAGAAAAGCATATCTTCAAGAAGTGATAGAATTGTTGTCTTTACCATGCAGGTGAAGAAACAAAACTTGGGAACTTTATCAGTGAGCGGAAGATTTGTTCTATGATGACAAACTTATCAAAATCAAGTTTATAAAGCATACATACCTCCCCAAAATGGCGGGACACCACTGAGTAAAATATAGAGAATTACACCTGCGCTCCAAATATCGGCCTCAGCACCATAATGCCTACGCAACACTTCAGGAGCCACATAATATGCACTTCCAACAAGATCTCTGAATACATCTCCTGCACACACAAGTAATTGTATGTTCAAAACACGTAGTAATTAAGCTCATTAAAGCACGAGCCACTTAAACATAATATAACAATAAACTTTATAAATAACTGATAATCACCATTGCATGCTCGCGACAGCACTCCTTTCGTTCTAGATTCAAGTACCATTGTGAGCATATGGTGCAATTTAGGAGTAGTTTAGTGTGTGCGTGTTTGACATTAAAAAAAACAACATTCAACTTAGCATGATATAAGACAGCCTAGAAACATGATAGAAAATCATTTATAATTAAACACATCAGATAGAGAACCAATAATAACTCCTCCCTTGTCAATAATTAAACACATCTAATGTTTCTTGTACCTCATAAACTTCATACTGATTATTTTTCTTTACGTTCTACTAGAGCAGTTAGCAGTTAAGAGAGTTATGGTTTTCGTTTTATGGAAGAATCTCTGAACATCAAGCTCCATTCTAAGAATGGTGAAAGATAATGAGGATTGAAGAGCCTCAACCAAGATCAGATACACCCCCAGAGAACCGTAAGAAGGTTCTGTCGTTGTGGTGGTTACTGATGTGACAGAGTTTTGATGTTACATCGACACATCACATCTTCCTTCACAAGAAGGTGGACACAAGTTTAACTCGTGAAGCACATACATGATCTAACAAAGCTCAACAACAGAATGTGAAAGGACATGGTACTCAACCTCCAAAACTCTATTAAATCCCAAATCACAAAACCAGAAATATAATTCGATAAAACCCCTATACTTGCCCACATTTACTACAGTTCAAAGTTGAAACCCTAATTCAATCACTGTTTGAATCCAATGAACGAAATACGTTATATCTATTAATCCCCTTTCTCTGCAATTCGAATGTTGCAAAGCATACCTGGTTTGAAAAACACCGAGAGACCAAAGTCAGTAGCCTTCAACGGCGAGTCTTCATCATTATTCAACAGCAAAAAGTTCTCAGGCTTCAAGTCTCTATGAAACACTCCCATCGTATGACAATTATGCACCACCGTCACAATCTGCCGGCACAAATTCGCCGCCGCACGCTCCGAATAGTGCCCCTTCGCAATGATCCGATCAAACAGCTCACCACCGGCACACAGCTCCATGATTAGGTTAACCGAGTGCCGATCCTCATACGCACCTTTAAGCTCAACAATATTCCGGTGTCCGGTTAAATGATGCATGATCTGCACCTCTCGTCGGACATCTTCAACATCATCCTTATTAATCAGCTTCCGCATCGCGATCGATTTGCAGGCGAACTGTTGGCCGGTGGTTTTGTGAGTGACGAGATGCGTCACGCCGAATTGACCGCGGCCGAGCTCGCGGCCGAAGGTGTAGGTTTCGAGAACGTTTTCCATCGGCCGGCCGAGCACGCGGCCGACGGAGGCCGGCGGCGGATGACGACGGGGAGGCGCCGGCTCCGACGCCGGAAGTATAGTGAGGCCCTTGGGTGGAGGCTGTTGCTGCGGTGGTGGTTCCCGGTGGTTGTTGTTGTTGGTGGTGGTGGTGGTGGTGGTGGTGGCTGCCGGAACGCCGCTGCAGTTGCCCATTATCCGGTGGGAGTGATAAAAGTGAAGATCGGGTCAACAGCATGTGTGTGGACTCATGTGAGAGGTGTTTGATGGTGTCTGAAAAATATAGGGGGGTGTAGTTACCGGCATGCCCTTGGGTGTGTCGTGAGTTCTCGAGTGGGACAAAGGGTAGTTTTGTCAATGTGAATTATATTATAAATCCACTTGATTCTACAACGATGAACGATATCATCCTTGAAAGTGTAAGTAGGTTTATATCTCTTTATATATACAGGTATATATAGAGAGATAAAAAGTTAGGAGTATTTACGATAAGTTCTTTATGTTTATTATATTTTAAATAATAGTTGTAAGTGGTTATGAGTGAGAATAAAATAAAGTTATTAATTTTCTGTATATTTAAAGTATTACTGTTTAACTCCTATAAAATTTTTAATATTTTTGAAAGTGATTGTGAAGTAAAGAGAAAGAAAGATGTAATAATAAAAATATTAAAAAATATTATTTAATTGAGAAGATTTAAGAAAAAATAGTGATTTGTAGTATAGTTATAAGGATAATTATAAAAAACATGGTGCAAATACTCTAAGGTAAGGTACTATAAATGTAAGATAGTCTTGGTTTAAAAAAGTGTGGTATTGAAAACAATTTACAATACCAACTAGAGTCCGATTAAAATAACATTTATATTTTAATAGAGAGTCGTAAATTTTTTGTTTAAAAATATAATTTTCGTTTCAAACAACAACAAAGGTAAGTGTGGTATTGAAAACAATTTACAATACCATAAATACCAATATGCCATGGTAGGTGAGAACATAAGTTACTATCTAACCCATTTAGTATTTAAAATTATAATTTAACCCTCCCAAGTATATATGATATACAGTTTTAGCTCTTTAACTTTTTTACTAATTTGAATTTTCTTATATATTCGTTAACTTAAAAAATGTAATTTTTGATCGTATCTATTTTCTTCATGGTGTCTCGGTATAGTTTTGTTAAAAATAGAATTGTATCTAAAATAATGTTCTTTGTATTGTTGGTTATATCGACTGGGGTAACTTGCTAGTGTCGTAAAGAATGAAATCGATACCGACCGAAAAACATCAGTAATACTATATCATTGTTTTTCGATCTATGTTTCGATCTTCAGATCCGCATCATTGTAACTTCATATGTTTTTTATGCACTTAACCACGCTACGCAACTCTTGTAAAGAAGTTCACAAACGCGTCACATCATGCGATTAATTTCTAGTAAAAAACATGGTTAATGGATATAAATATAAAAAATCTTAAAAGATCATGTAAATGTAAAACAAAAATAATAAGAAAAGAAAAATAAAAGTTGTTTATGCAATGAAAGAGGTGAGCGTTCATGCTCCACCAACGATGTCACTTTGTATTCATAATCATGTTTATTTCAACTCACGTTGTTCTTGTGTTTTTTCCTGAAAATTGGGATTTCATTGTCAGTTTCAAAAGTCTACCACTTAACTTTTCTTTTCTTTTGAATGAATAATTGATAACTGATGAATTATTGATTTATTCGATTATCTTCACTATTTGAGTAACATGTGAGAGAAAACTTTTTGTATGAATCTAAAATCCCTTTTTTTAATCATAAACTTGAGTCTAAAGCTCTCTTATTTTAATAAAGGAGTTAATTACGTGATTGGTCTCTATGCTTTACTCATATTACAATATTAGTTCTAACTTTTGAGAAATTACAGGTTTGGTTTTTATTGTTTACTAAACCGTAACATAATTAGTCCCTGACATTAACTTCTTTTAACTTTCTCAGTTAAGTGGATGTGAAAAGACAAAAATACCCCTTATTATTAAAGGCACAAGCTATTGGGACGCCCTGTCAGGTGTTATTGGGACGCCTTTTGACTTTTTCACGACCCGTGAAAGGCCTTACGACCTGTTAAAACTGTCAACTTTAAGTTTTGCAGCTTTCTTGAGTAACGGGCTGTGATTCTGTGAAAGACCTTACGGGCCGTAAGAGTAAGAATGTGAACAACCTTACGGGTCGTTAAGAGCATCCTTCACAACATGTGACTTTATTCACGGGCCGTGAGCTTCTGAATAAGATTCGGTATATTTTTTCCACGATTTGCGTGCATTTTTAAATTTCATAATGATGTGATGTGACGTATTATTCCTTGAAAAACATAAAGCAATTATTTGATTTGATTTAAGATTCCGCATAAACGTTATATAAACGAACATATATTACTTGTTTTATACGGTTAGTGAGAAACGAAACAGTTAAAATATCTTCTTGCAGAGATAATAGAAGACGTCACAATGAGTCATCTTCAAACTCACGAAATATTACGGAAAGCAGTCTCGATCCAATAGATAACCATAATTGGCAGAATGTGAGGAACTGGTCTGAAAATGTTATTCAGTTTATACGTAACAGTGATGCCCAAACATATAGGGTGTATTACATGGGTCATTCTGATTTTCAATTAGATTTTTTACGTGAATTACTAGAGAACGTGTCTTTATGTATAGAGGTATGATTTTAAGTTTTTAATTGTAAATTTTATTCTATTTTTTAATTCCGACAATTAAAAAACATGTTATCTTACAGCATGTTCGGGCTTGAAAAATAGACTCACAATATGAAGATACGAAGAAATACGTAGAACAGAATAGTTGTCGAGTAGTGATCATTGGACAATTCTCTCATTTGAGTGGTTTAACTTAATATACTCGGTGTCATACCCCGACCAAAGCGGCGGAACATGCGGGGGCGCGACTATGATTGTTCAAATGCACACAACACTATTAAAGTGACAATATTTAATCAACTCATTCATTTCACAACATACCGTTCACCATGTCGTTGGCAACTTGGGCTTGGTTGACATTCATCATAAAAGCACGCCATTGGTTGTCGTGGGTAACTTGCAGAGCTTGTGAAGGCGGGGGAGGAGGAGCTTGAATTGCTTGGACCGGTTGAACCGGAGGAGCCATGAGTTGCGGGACTTGAGATTGGTAAGTTTGCAATTGGTAGGCTTGAGTTTTGTAGTAAGGTGTGGGCATGATTTGGGCTTGATTTGCAAAAGTGAGTCGGGGACAAGCATTGCAGAAGTGATTCGGGTCTCCACAATGGAAACAAGCTCTCGATTGAGGAGGAGTTTGAGTAAAAGGCATGGGTCGGTTTTGAGGATTATGCGAAACAAACCTTGGTAGAGTGGTTTGTCCACGGGAGGCTTCACGACACACATTGCTAAGTGACCAAAACGATTGCAATTTAAGCATTGGCGACAAGCGGAGTAAGATGGGTGGTGGCGTTGATAAGTGTTGCATAAAGGATGGGGACCGGTGTAAGGTTTTCGATTTTGGGAAGTTTGAGATTGAGATTGGGGTTGAGTTGGGTGAGTGACGACAGAGTTTCGATGGTTCGGTTTATGCTTCTTTTTAGAATGGTGAGATGAGTTGGAGTAACTGATGGATTGGGGTTGGAATTCAACTTTGGAGCTTGGAGATGGATCAATGATGGCCTTGACATTTGGTTTCTTAGAATCCTTTCGGGATAAAGTCCCCGCTTTGACATGGTTCTCCGAAAGGGCGGCGGCAAAAGTGATCGCATCATTGAGCGTTTGTGGCTTGCTACTCATGACAGAATCTCGGATTTGCATAGGCAAACCTGAAACGTACTTGTCGATTACCCTCTCTAGTGGGGTCACCAAATGGGGTACTAGAAGGCTAATCTCGTGGAAGCGGTTTGAGTAAGCGGAGTTGTTACCGCTATCTTGTTTAAGATCCCAAAATTCGGCCACCAATTTTTGAATTTCATGCCTGGGGCAAAACGTTTTGAGCATGATGTCCTTCAGTTCATCCCAAGGGAGAGTCATAGCGACTTCCGCTCCCTTGGCATTCATGATGCTATTCCACCACGTTA
>BJCO01392140.1:0-10427 GCA_018326465.1 Flaveria floridana | reverse complement strand
GTGAGAGTTAGAGCTATGGGATAGAAGTATGGGACTGAAGCTTCTTGGCACTAGAAGACTGGCATCCCTGATGAAGAAAAGATTAAGAGGACTTTAAATAGTTTTTAAGAATTAAAAACAATGTTTATATTTCATTTCTAATGGATTGAAATTTACAGTATTTTCCGCTGCAATATATATTCATACACATATGAGTAAATGACTGTTTTAAATCGATGTTTTGCTGTGAATGACCAACTGTGAGGCTTCCCTGAGAAAGGTGGGCCTTACATATTTAGTACCACATAACCAATAGGAACATGGACATGTCGAGGTAACTTAATCCCAATTACCTTGAGGAATATGCGTATGTTGACCATAGTTTAGCACTCATCCCAGAAATCCCCAGGTAAACATAATAAGTCTCGCAATGAGATTTATACGATATGCTTGTCTTAGCCCGAAGGCCTTTTTCCAGGAAATCCAGAATACAGGTGCCTATGTGTCACACATTATTTCTTAGGTTCATGGAATCAAAACCTTGATGAGATTCTCATAAATTAGACATAAAGTCTAAAGATTTAAACCTTCGATATAACGCAGACGATTCCACGTGTCGTCGAGAATAAGTTTAAGAAATTTCATTCATCGGGGAGAATAAAGAATTAAGAGTAAGTTTAGGGGAGACAAAGCAACCAAGTTAATCAAGTACAGGGCAACCTAACTAAAGACATAAAATTGCACATTAAAAGACATTCCTAAGTAGATAGCAACATGTAGCATGCAACAATATCAAGATTCTTCTATGAGGTTCATGCATAAACTATAGTCTAGGTCACAATTTCTAATAACCTAAATCCCTATAGTTATGGGCTCTGATACCAATCTGTCACACCCCAACCTTAACGGCGGAAGTGTCAAGATATGAGGGTTAAAATTGTTCACAACCACATAACATTATCTTTAAATGTAAATATGATTAACCATAAGTCTTAAATTGAAAGATTACAACAAGTCTCATCAAAGAAATAAACATAAGTTCAAGAATTCGAGATATGTCATTTATTTCCTAGGTCCAAATCCTAGATGTAAGCATGCTTCAATATTAATCATCAATCTTGCGCATTTCCTGAAACATGTTAAAAAATAAAGGTCAATATAAAGTTGGTGAGACTTCCCTAGTTTTCATATATAAATATATAAAAGATGACAATTAATATCATAAGTTAGTGAATAAAGTAATTAGGGATGTATGAACAAATGTAACAATCAAACCTTGACAATTTACAAGATTCCATGTTTACAAGATTATATGATTAGCTAAGTGTACTTGTTCCCTATAGTGATCAATAATACGACACTAGGGCCACCAAATAGGCTTGTCAGGCCTATAGATCTATGACGTCGCCAGGCTAGCAATAGTTAATGATTGTACATATAATTGCCATAACATGGTAATTACCAAAGTTCAACTAACCATGACTAATATAATGAATTGCTCATATGTTTACAAGATTCAAAGAGTTTACAAGTTTAATGAATATAAGTTTAACATGTTTCACCCCAAAGTGTGAAAATATATAAAAAGGGGTATGGAAAAACTCACATGTTATAAAGTAGCACTTAAGATAACATTAAGAAGATAAGATGGTTCCAACGATTTCTTCACAATTCAACCTAAGGTTTGGTGTCTTAGGATTAGAATAAAGATAAGATTCAAGAGTAAATATAAATTAGGGTTTCATTTGGAATTTGGGGGTTTTAATATTTATGTCAAATAAAATATAATAACGCAATCAGTTGTGTTTTGGTTCAATAAAGATGGTATGAACCAATTAAGAATAAGAATGATAGTGAATGATTCAATAATTAAATTTATTGATTTAATAAAGATTAAATATGATGTGTGATAAGAAATAATTAATTTAATTAATTATTTAAAGTTTGATAAATGTACTTAATTGAATAATTATTTAGATGACTTTAAAATTATTTAAAATCATTTTATAAAGTTTTGAACTTCTAAATGATTTATTATAAAAATTTTATAATACAAGATTTTAGTAATAAGAATAAAGTATAATATATTGTTTTATAAGTTTTAAGAGTTTAAATAAAAGTTTAGAGAAAATTAACTAAATATGATATACATAGTTAAATGATTAGATGGATAATTAATTATTTAAATATTTATTTAAATAATCATTTATGTAAATAAACATTTAAAGTATTTGTAATAGGTAGGTTTGAAGTGTTCTAATATAGAAAAGAAACTAGGCATAATAAAATGTAAATAAATTTTCATAATCCTTTAAAATAAGCATGATTTATCTATGATTAAAATAACGTATTAACCAATAATAATTTAATATTTTAAATAATTATTTAAAGTCTACTTTTGTAAAAATAAATTAAGCATAATATTTGTTAATAATAGTTTATATATAAAAAATGTTAAAGTAGTTAAGGTGATAAATTTACAGAAATTAATTAGATAACTTTAAAAATAAACAAAGTTTACAAAACTAATTTTTATAATTTTTAAAAATTTTATATAATTTTTTAAAGGCTGCAAAAGCCTAAAAAAATATGTTGAGGGTGCCCGGGTTCGAACCCGGGATCTCAAGGTATGGTGGGTAAGTGTGTAACCAGTAGACCAGGGCCGCAGCCATGTTAGATGTTGGTTTTAAAAACTTAAAAACACTAAGTGAAGAAAGCCCCAAATCCTATGAACCCTAATTTGTGCAACCTATAATCGAAGCTTAAATCGATTTATTCAACCCGAATAACCTTAGGGATTTTGTTCCCTGGGTGTAATCGAGTTGAATGGTGTATAAAACTTACATGATTAAGAACAAATTGAAGTGTTTACACTCGGTTTAGACTCAATGCAGTCGCGAAGAACAAGGTATTAGAGGTCGTTGATTGAGTGAATGTTTCACGAAATTAGGTTTACAGAGAGTTGAAAGGGGTTAATGGGGACATTTTCCCTCTATTATATATGTTTGATTTGTATGATAGAGGGTTGAACGAGTTTCAGTTTCCATTCGGCTATAACGGTTACAATCGATTGTTTAACTAAAATTAAACAATGTATTATGTTTAGAAATTATTATTAGAACGTTTCTGATCGTTTAATTTGATTATTCATCATAATGTATACGTTGAAAGGTTATAAATCGATTGGGTTATTGATTTAGGTTCGATTCCCTTAAATGTCGAATGTAATGGTCCAATTGGTCATGGGTTCGAGTTCGCGGTGCTTCCCCGAGTCGTTTGGTACCTTTAGCATGGTTAAAAAAACTTTTAAATTTGGGTGTTCGGTGGTCACCGGAGCTTGGCCGGAGATTGGCTGGCCGGTGACCGGAAAATCGGGAGAGAAAGGGGGTTATTAGTTTGGATTTTTCATAATTACACAAATGGTCCCTGTAGTTATACTTTTTGTTATTTTATGTGATAAACTTTCATTTAAAGTTTCAAATTTAATATAAAGGCCCCCTTAACTTAATTTAACTTTAAGTTTTAATGTTTTTATAATTTAACAATTACTTAACTTTTATAAATTATTAAATTTCTATTATTATTATCATTATATTTTATTTTATTTTATTTAGACTATTATTATATTTTTTTATTATCATAACTAAATGTTAAGTTTTAAACAAAAATTCTAAATACTATTATTGTTATTATTATTTGTTAATTTAATTTATTAACCTCAAAATTAACTAAGAAACAAGCATAAACAAGCCCTCAAAGTTTCATAAATGGCATAAATAACCCTTACAAATGCATAACAAAGTTAACTTTTATTTAACAAAAGTACGAAAGGTTACAAGGAATGCTGCCCTGAGTATATAACCAAACTTGTTCAGGAGAAAAATGTCTCATTACCTCCTGAAAATCGGCCTTGTACTAGGTCTACTATTGCTAGGATTCCTAATGCCCCTACCCTACCTTCCCTACCCTGTCCTCCCAAGCATGCCATGGCTGCTATGGCAGCTACTTTACATATTGAGAGGAAACACGTTGCTGATATGGTGAACGACAATCGAGTGTTGAAGAAACAAGTGTGGGATTCGGCCTAGAAGATCAAGGAGATAAAGAGACGGTTCAATAAACTGATGGAATATCATAACAAGCATGTGGATCGCGTCACTAGTTTGTATGAGTGTGAGGTTAGCGACGAGGTGGACATTGCTGCTAACAGTCAGTGACTTGATACTCTTGAGGGTCAACTCAATGCACTGAATGTAGCACCAGAGCCTGACGAGGAAGACCCGGAAGAAGAACATGAAGAAGCACCTGAGGAGAAATAAGAAGATGAACCAGAGAACAACACGGGATCCGTTGATTTGAACTGATTCTTTAGCTTTTCTATTTCTTATTTCTTAGACTTTCTTTCCTTTCACACCTAGATGGGAAGGGTTGTTCCCATCCGACTGATGTTTTTAGATTTTAGTATTTGGTTTTATTCATTGTAGAAGTACTTATAATTTATTTGATCAGAAATTATTATTTGAACTTATTAGTTATGAGTGTGCTAAATTCTTTAATTGCTTATACTTGAATGAAGTTAAATATGCTGGATATTTGCTTATTTTTGTATGTTGTGATCTTAAAGAATGTCTGGAAGAGGACGTGGACGTGGTAGTTGTAACATTACCATGACACCAGCAGAATTGGCGGCACTGATCAATCAGAATGTTACCGAAGCGTTGCCAAGGCAGCACCCTCCACAACCGAACCCTATTGGTAAGCAAAGGTTTCCTTACCCCTTATCCAAATCTACGTGATAGCTCTCCATAACCTAATATCAATTCTAATTTCTAATCATTATACTCAATTCAATTCTAAGACATCCGGCTTGCACGTACAAGTCCTTTATGGACTGCAAGCCTAACCCGTTCAAGGGAACTAAGGAAGCAGTAGGACTGCTCTATTGGTTTGAAAAGCTGGAGTCAGTGTTTGAAATCTATAACTGCCCTACTGGGAGTAGGGTGAAATATGCTACTAGCACGATGGATGGTGCCGCACTGAGCTGGTGGAACACGCAAGTCCAGATGTTGGGCGTTAAAGCTACAAATGCCACAACATGGGAGGAATTGAATAATCTGCTTAAGGAGGAATACTGTTTGAGGGATGAAGTGCAAAAATTGGAAACCGAATTCTGGAACCTAAGGATGGTGGGTTCTGATATTGAAGCCTATACAACTCGTTCTCATGAGTTGGCTACTCTGTGTCCTACTATGATCAAACCGGCTTACAAACGGATTGAGAGGTACATCAATAGGCTAGTACGAGAAATACAGAGCATGGGCACCACTGCTAGACCAGATACCATTCAGGAGGCTATCCTACTAGCATACAAACTAACTGATCAGGCCCTCGCGCAGTGCTGCATCCGGTTCCAATGACAACAAGAGGAAATGGGAACCTCCTGCCAGTGGGAAGCAATCTTCATCTTCCACTCACCAGTGATAATAAAATATGAAGTTCAACCAGTCACAACCTCCTCAAGACACGAGCAATTCGGGAGGCTACCATGGCAATCTTCCAAAGTGCAATAAATGTAAGTTTCATCATAATAGGCAGTGCACGAGGAACACTTGAGAGAGGTGTAGAAAGTTTGGGCATGTTGCAAAAAATTACAGGGTAAACCTCTCAGGAAAAGCACCTCAGCAGCAATAGAACTACAATCAGATTAGGTGTTATAAATGTAGTCAAACCGGTCACTTTAAAAGGGAATATCCGAAGCTGAAAAGAAATGGTAACAACAGTGCTGCTGATAAGCCAAAGGACAATAACAATGGTGGTGGTGGTGGCGGTAGAGGAAAAGCTTTCATCATGGGCTCAGGTGAAGCTTGAAACGACCCTACTGTAATGTCTGGTAGATTCACTATTAATAGATGTTATTCCTCTGTTCTATTTGACTCTGGTGCTAATAAGAGTTATGTGTCCACTAAGTTTAGTAAAGTACTAGAGATGGTACCTACTAACTTAAATTCTGAATATGCCATAGAAATCGCTGATGGTAGGATGATAACAACTACCTAAGTATTTTTAAACTGTAAGCTAGGTCTATCTAGACACACCTTCCAAGAACACTTGGTAGGTTCGATGTAGTAGTCAAAATGGATTGGTTATCCAAGAACAACGCTGAAATCATTTGCAAGGAGAAACTGATCAAGATACCCATCTCGGGTGATGAGATTCTTACAGTTGAAGGTGATAAGGTTGGTGTTGTGGTTGGCATCATCTCATATTTGAAGGCTCAGAAATGTCTCAGGAAAAGGCATTCTGCTTTATTGGCACTTGTTACATAAACGAATGTGGATAAAAAGCATATCGAAGATATTCCAGTTGTTAGAGACTTTCCAGAGGTATTTCCCGAAGACCTACCTGGCCTTTCTCCGCACAGACAGGTAGAATTTCAGATTGATTCACCTAGAGCAGCTCCGATCGCTCGGGCACCGTACCGCTTGGCATCAAATGAATTACAAGAGTTGTCTAAGCAATTACAGGACTAGACAAGGGACTCATACATCCTAGCTCTTTACTCCAGGGAGCTCTAGTGCTTTTTGTGAAGAAGAAATATGGAACCTTTAGGATGTGTATCGACTACCGGGAGTTGAACAAAGTGATGATTAAGAACGGATTTACACTATCACGCATTGATGACTTGTTTGACTAGCTACAAGGATTAAGCTATTATTCTAAGATTGATTTGAGATTAGGCTATCATAAACTGAACCGTGTTTGCAAGACTTATCTGGATAAGTTAGTTATTGTCTTTATTGATGACATACTAATCTACTCTCAGAATAAGGAAGATCATAAGGAACACTTGAGAATCATTCTTGAAGGAGAAAAGAGCCAAAAACTCCGGGTTTTCTTGCGAATCAAGGTGCAAGAGTCGAAGTCAAGTGGGTTAGATTGAAGCTCTACTCGACGGTGTTGTTTGTGTGAGTTCTAGGACCCATTTTTTACTTGTTTTAAACTGATTTGGGGCTGGAACACATTATGAAACCCGTTTTTGAAGTGTGTGTGTTGACCCGCGTGTATGCGTTGTGTATGATACGATTGGGTTTTGATTTTGAGCTTGTGTGTGCTTGTATGGTGTGTTGGTATGTGTTTCTAAGGTTTAGGATGGGTGATTTGAGCTTAGAACAAGTTTAGGAGGGCTTGGAGGCCGAAAATGGCAGATTGGGTTCGGGGAAGAACTGCATTCTGCATCAGTTAGGGCTACGTGACCGAATGGCATGCAACTGGAGGTCATGCGACCGGAAGTAACACGAATGAGAGTCATTCGCATATGAGTCATGCGACTGAGGGTCATTCGTATGTGAGTCGTGCGACTGAGGGTCATTCGCATATGAGTCGTGCGACTGAGGGTCATTCGTATGTGAGTCGTGCGACTGAGGGTCATTCGCATATGAGTCGTGCGATTGAAGTTCATTCGCATGGGAGTCATACAACTGAGGTCCATACGCCTGAGTGCTCATTCGTATAGTGTTCATTCACCCATAGTATTCATATGCATAGGTCCATCCGCATAGGGTCCATTCGCCTGATGTCCATTCACCTAAGTATTCAGTCGCCTGGGAGGTCATGCGACTAAAGGGTGTCCATACACCCAAATAGGGATCGGGTGCCCAAGAGAACATAGTTCAACCTTCTGACTTTTGGGGAGATGTGTAAAGGTAAGCTTTAACTTTGGAGGTTCCCGGGGGTTCGTGTAAGTTGACTTTCGAGGTCATAGACGTTATGATGGTCATGATGATGGTGTATGATTGATGTTTATACATGATGGTATGTATGATGTATGTTATGTATGTATGATGGTGCCGTGTATAGCGGTGTTTTTATGCTTATGTTGATGTTCCTTAATATGTATGATTATTGTCACCTTGGCTTTACGTTGAATGTTAATGAATGAAACGAAAGTATTATGTAACGTAAAGTGGAAGATAATGAAAAGAGGAACATGATGAATGAATGCATGCATTAACGAACGAAGGAAGGTAAAGTAAGTCTTGCAAGCCTTGTCAGTGGGAACACGCCCAATGAAGGGTGTTAGTCCAACGGTGTGTGGGTTAGCTACCCCAGAAGGATGCACATCGGGGTATTTCTTTGTGATTGACCATTTGTATAGAACCTTTGTCGCTTACCCTAGGTACTGTGGCCAGGCTGCTGTGCGCCATGACGGAAGGTCTATGATAGACTTCAGCCCAGTATCCACTTTATGCATGACGGTGGGTATAGCACATGATAATGGTACGCCTGAATTTACCCTTAGGTACTGTGGCCAGGCTGTTGTGCGCCATGACGGAAGGTCTATGATAGACTTAGGTCCAGTACCCGCTTTATGCATAACGGTGGGGTAAAGTTTATGGTTTTGATGGAATGAAAAGAAGTAATGAAGAACGTATGAAAGGAAGTAAGGAAGTATGAACGAATGAAAGTTAATGAATGAATGATGAAGATAATAATGATATTATCTATGTGTACGTATGATATGTATCTATGTGTACGTATGATGTGTGATCACATGCAAAAGTAAAGAATGGTTTTTAAACGAAAGTAAGTATGTTTTATTATAAAACTAGAACTCACTCAGCAACGCTGACTTTTATGTGTTTCCAGTTGGCAGGTAACGCTGCTGGGGATGGCACGGGTGGCTACTCGACTCTTTTGGATGACATTCTTTTGATTAATGTTTTTGCATTGTAATGCGACCAAACGACGTTTTGTAATGAATATTGTAATAACTTGCAAAAGCATTTACATATAAATGAAAGGTTATTTTAATGTTCAGCTGCGATGTTTTATGAAATGTGAACGTAATTATATGTTTTATGTGCGCTGATTAACCAGCTGTAAGTGTCCCGGGAACGGGGCCTTACATGTCTGTTGGTGCTAAATGGTGTTGAGAATACTCTTTGGCCGTTGATTTATCCAAATTGGGTAATGATAGTTAAAAACGTTGTCGTTCCCACCACGAAACGATCTTAAACGACAATGATTCAAAATAACAGAAGAAGCGGCAAGAAAGTACATTGAATGAACGTTTGTGGCATTAAAAGCAAAATGACAAATAATTTAACAGCCCACAAAACATCTACCTTCATAAAGAATCAGAAAAATCATATATGCATGTATTATCTTACACAATATAATTTTGAAAAGTGATGACGCGGAGATATCTCCAAATTACATTAAAGATCCTTCAAACAATGAACCGGTAGAACATGATGTACTTTCACGAATATACGATCAACACAATCCACGATAACCTTCAAACGGATCTTATTAAGCATTTGTATCAATTGAACCAAACAAACCATTAATATTTTTTTAAAAGTACTTTTTATTTTTGAAAGTGTGTTTATTTCTAGTGACGTACTTTTGTTTTAATTGATGAAGTTTGTTTTATTTTTTTTGTTGAATCTTATTTAGTTATAAAAACTAAAATATTAATACAAATTAAAAAAACATAAATTAAAAAAGTGGGGAATGAAAGAAAAATTAGGATGACACCATGTAAAACGAAAATAACCAGAGGAAACTAAAAAAAGTTGATATGATATTGATGTGTCAAACAGAGAAAACAAAGGAAATGGGACGATTGTCATTGTCCTTATTGGATATACGGTTGGGATTATCAAAACCCGTTCCATTTTCTTCCTTAGAACAAATGCTCTATGAATAATATCTTAATAAACTTTAGAGCTTTTACTAGTTATTTTACCTAGATACTTAAAGTAAAAAAAAACAATCATCATGTAATTTAAGAATAAAATTAGATAAATTACACTCATGTACTTTAAGTTTTCCCTAAATTTCACATTTTATTCTTAAACTAAAAAAATAACACAAACATTTTTTATGTTTGTATTATCACAATTGAAGTCCTTTTTTTCTCTAAGTTTTAGGTAAACTTAAAAGATAAAAAATGTAAGGACGAAAAGTGAAAATGACTTTAACCGAGATCAAATATAAACATAAACTACGCTGTGTTATTTCCTTGTCTAAACTCCCTCCATGACATTTGTGTACTTAATATTATCTATACATAAATACATAACTAGAAATTGATGCCGCGCGTTGCGCCGGCCTATCTTCTATTTGTGTTCTTTGTGTTATTTGACAAAAGTCTCGTTATACGATAAATAAAGAAGATAAAAAAAACAGTCCGTTGATATTTTTTTGTGCACTTACTTATTATAACAAATGCATTAACACAACACTTGCAACCAAAAACAACAATTTCCGCTTATATGTTAACGTAGGCTCAGAATTGCTAGTCGCTGTGGCTGCAAATCATAACTGCCACGCCAAAACAACGAACATGCAATATTTTTTGCGTCATCATAGTCTATAATCTTTTTGCGTCATCATAGCCTATAATTATTGTTTAGTTCTAATTTCCCATGAATTATTGTGTT
>BJCO01392122.1:0-10239 GCA_018326465.1 Flaveria floridana | reverse complement strand
AAAAGCTTTTGATAAACCTCGATTTCATTATCTATTAGAGGTCAATGGCGTTAAAAAGAAAGATGATGTGATTCCAGACGAATCAAGTTCATAGTCCGTCTCTATGTTTTATTTTTTAATTTTATTTTTCTTTATTTTATTTTTTTCTTTAAAAATTCAATAACACAAAAAGATTTTCGGTTTTAGAGTTTTAGGGGGAGATTAGTTTTAGTTTCAGTAGTTAGTATTTAATTACTTAAAAAGAAAAAAATGATGCGGGCAGATAAGCTGAAAAGCAAAGACATTAAATCTGTGAAATCGATTCAAGATTATGGAAAATGATAGTACACAGTCATCGAATTGTTTGGGACACCAAAAAGATTTAAATGTTCTAAAATGTTATATTCAAAGTTATAGAAAATTATAAGTCTAAGAAGTCAAAGCCTAATAAGTTGAAAAATAATAGTAAGCTAGTCTGCTACTGTGGTTACATAGAGAAAGTAGATCTAGGAGTTGCTAGTCCATTATATGATGTGTCAGTAGATTTAATACAATAGACAAGTAGACTTCATTGGTGAACAAATTTGAAACAAAATCATTCAACAGGCTGTAGGTGTCCATCTCATCCCTAGTTAACACAATTAACTTATTTCCAATAAGGGGTGAAGAGCAAAATGAACGCCATAAATGTGTGCAGACGACCATAAAAAGGAGCAAAGTGCATAAAAAATTATGAAACGCAATCAAACTAATGACAAATGTTGTTGGTGTGTTATATGTAAAATAAATTGCTCTAACAAGATGATAGGTTGTGTGCCTCTCTGTTGTGCGATGACACTGACCTGAGGATAAGCACAATCTAAATATTCTAGAATTCATTGTTGTTTGCGCCTCTCTACTGTGCGATGGCACTGACCTGAGACTTGGCATCTCTTTGAAAGCTCTTAGAAAAGTTTCTTCTTGTCAAAAACCCGTAGACCGCTCCAAATTCTCCTGAGGAAAGTTGATAATCATATAAGTGTCGGATACACAAATGCTTGTTAAATAATAAACCTAAATAATCACCAATATATGTCAAAAATCTATGTATGGATTTAGGTGGACAAATATACTGACAATCATCGTGGCAGCATTCCCCGATGGTCAAAATCAATGTGCGCTACATAACAGCTCTAACATGATTTTCTGTTAGTGCTCCTAACTCTTAGATGAATAAGAGTCTGTGATTGGTAAATATAACATTCTCTATATATACTTAAATATAAAAGGTCCCAAATGATTATCTTTATGCATGTATGATTCCATAAGAATCTTTCTAGATAAGATGAAAATGCTTGAAGCTGTTCTGCTCAGGGGGAAAAATCATTTAAGGAATGTCAAAATGTTTTCAACCCAGCTCAAATGAAAAATTCAAAAAAATTGTCTTAATTTAGTTTGTTTAATGTTTTTCTTAGCTTTAGTTATGTTTGTATCGAGTCAATGTCGGACTATGACACAAGAGGAAATCTGTGAATGTCATAAATTGAACTGAACATAGATACTAAGTGTAATATCGAGTCACTTAAAACAAGTACCAAGACAAGAACCCTAAAATAGAACACTTAAATGAACCTAAACGTGTATTTAAAAGATACTAAGTGTAATATCGAGTCCATGCGCGTCTAATGAATCCAATCTTGATGTGTAAATGATTGTTTTGATAAAAATTCAAAATTTTGGACTCGCATAGTGGGTATGCGAAAGGACATACGGATGAACTTCAGTCGCACGATAGAGCCAGACGCAAAATTCAATCGCATGATTGAATCAATCGGTGACTCTGTCGCACGACTGACTCAACTGCATGTCATGGCATACGACTAAGTCCAGTCAGAGGCTCAATCGTACGACTGAGTTCAGTCGCATGGTTCAATCGTACGATTGAACCAGTTGGATAAAATATGTTCTAACTCAAATGTTCTCTCTTGTGAGCGGATCTAAAGTGTTTGTTACATGTGTTGCAGCAAAATGGCTGACAGATGGACGATGAGCACCAAGCACAATATTTGTGCTTATCTCAACCCTACATCTAGGAACGCTTCAGAGTTTGTTGGGATCATAGACTTCCTATGATGGTCGAGGATATATCGAGCAGTTTCAGCTCCCTGCACACCGTATAGATCCATTCAGCAGGCATTCTGGGAGAATGCAGTGGTTGATCGCTCAGTCAAGCCATACAGGATCCGAAGTTCTATCTTCGGACTAGAATTGACATCGGGGAAGACGACCTTAGGAGAGTCTTAGATTTGGGTGAGGATGGAGACTACCCAACCAAGCTACATCCCCTGACAGTTAGGGGTTGCTTCTTAAGGATCAAGTACATCGGCGACATCAATGCCGACGTGCTTAACAAAAGCAACATGTGCCCAAAGTTTAAGTACTTGGCACATGTGATCCTCAAGTGCATCGTGTCAAGGAGAGGAGGATTTGACGAGATGAGTGACCAAATCCAGAATGCATTCGTTGCACTGGTACTGAACCACCCGTTTAGTTTTTCTAGGATGTTCTTCGGGTACTTGAGGGAGAACATAGAGGCAAAGGGGAAGGAGGGTTTTTGCATGTACCCTAGGTTCCTACAGATGATTATAGACGACAAGCTCCCCTCACTACCCAAGAATAAGGGTGATGAGGTAATATTAGAGGTTATGGATGATACTACCCTGGGAAGGATGAAGGTTTACCGGGGCAAGCAGGTGAAGCCCCCGGTCAGGAGATTATTTGGTCATCTGGCCAACATCGATTATGTCGCACCAGCTAGAAAGAAGTGGCGCCATGATGATAGCAACTCCGATGTTGAACTGGTAACGATCCCAGACGACGACGAACACGATGATGATGACCAAAATCATGGTCAAGGTGGTAGAGAGGAGGGCTCAAGCCAACCACGAGCCACTTACACGTCTACTATTCCTCTACCACCTCAGCAGAGTGGTGCTTCGGCACTTGGTGGATCTGAGCAAGCTGCCATCCGCCAGGATTTTCTGATTGATGATGATGATGAGTCTGATGATGAGCCTCTCACAAGGAGAGTAGGTAGCAGGGTGGTTGCTACAGAGAAGGGGAAAGAGGCGGTTGGCGGATGCCAAGATGGTTCTGAGGGTGGTGACACTGATGTCACAGATTCATCATGCACACTCGAGCAGCCGATAAGCTCAGGAGGAGCCCCGATTGCCAAGGGTTCCAGGAGGAAACGAATGGCCCAACCCTATGGCAAGAAGGGCAAGAGGCAGAGATTTGTACTTATCAGTTTTTCTACCACCACAGCCACTTCCACCACCACTGTCACTGACACCACCACAGCCACTGCCACCACCACTTCCATCCCAGCCACCACCACTACCATACCATCCACCACACATATATCCACATCCACCTCACCCACCATGCCCAAAACAGTTCCTCCAAAATCCATTCCCACTCCTACTCCCATCTACACCATATCCATCACTACACCTTCTACTCCCTAAGCGGCCACATCTTCCGAGTTCCCACCTCCACAGAGCTCGACTCTACCCACGGTTGGGTTAGAGGAACAGTTGGCCAGCCTAAACAGATTAGTGCTAAAGCTGTTGTCTACTGATGATTTGAGAGCCAACCAGCTGAACCAACTTATGGCAGTTAATGCAGCACAGGGCAAGCAGATCGCCCAGCTTACTGAGAAGAACGAAGCTCATGAGAGAGCTTTAGTTCAAGCTCATAATGCCTTGCAAGCTCAAAACGAGCTAGTGCTTGCATCTACCAAAAGGATTGATGAGTTGGAGAAGAAGAATAAGAAGATGATGTTGAGGCTGAAGGGAATGAAGAGTGAGCCTCTGAAGATTAAGGGTGGTGGAGATAATGATGGATATGATGATGATGATGATTCAAGTGATGCTGAATCAGATGAAGAAGGAGATGAGGAGGAAGCCGGAGGGAGTGGAAAGGAGAAGAAGGGTGATGATGATGATGAGGATGATCAAGTAGGTGATGCAACTGCATCAGCCTCGACTCCATCACCAAGGGAGAGGCGCACCAAAAGGAATCAAGATCAAGGAGCCTCTTCCTCAGCTCCTCAAGCTAAAGAGTCACAAGATCAAGGGAAAAGTAATGCTTAAATGTTTATGTATTTGAAACTTTTGTCCTTGAACAGTTTATTACATTAATGTAATTAATGAAAATTTATGTTTAATGTCTTGATAAATGATTAATGTATGCATTGTTGGTTGTGTAATCGAACAGATACAACTCAATAGACTGATGACTATGATATTGCTCCCTTTCAGCAAATCAAGACTCAACTCACTATGATTCTTTATTTGCAAGGGACAGTAAGATGGTCTATGAGTTACACTCCAGAGGAAGGAGAAATTATCCATGACTTGACAGACGAGCAGCTCGCCAATATGTTCAGACTTGTAAGGCCCCGTTCCCGGGCACCTCACAGTTGGTCATTCATTGCACATAAACCATACATTTATTTGAAACATCGCAGCAGAAATTACTTAAAACCATTTCATATATTAATGACAGCTTTTGCAAGATAATACAATGTAGTTAACTGTTACAAAATATCATAATTTGCATTACATCATAAAAACATCATTGTTATACAAATGGATACCATCCCAAAAATGCCAAGTAGTTGTCCCGTGTCATCCTCAACAACAATCACCTGCCAACTGAAAAATACATAAAAATCAGCATTGCTAAGTGAGTTTTAGTTTTATAAATAAAATACTTCACTTATCATTCAAAACCATTCTTTACTTTCATATGTGCTCATACATCATACGTACAAATAGATAATCTTATTATTAACTTCATCATCATTCATTGACTTTTGTTCATTAATCATCGTATGTCATCATTATCATTCGTTATCTTCCTTACCATAATTTACGTACATTAACCTTTATCTTCCTCACATTCCCGACCAATGCCACGGGATATACCCCACCGCATAAAGCGGGTACTGGGCCGAAGTCTATAAATAGACTCCTATACATTGTGCCCGGTGGCCTAACCATAGTACCTGGGTAACTTTATTCGGACCAATGCCATGTGCTATACCCCATCATCATGCATAAAGCGGGTACTAGGCCGAAGTCTATAAATAGACTCCTATACATTGTGCCCGGTGGCCTGACCATAGTACCGGGGTAAGCGGTAAGATCCCATACGTATGATCAATCACAACGATTAGACCCCGGTGTGTAACCTTCCAGGGTAGCTAGCCCACCACACACAGTTGAGCTAACACCCTTCATTGGGTGTGAATCTCCATACATTGCTTGCAAGACTTTTCTTTCCGTTCGTTCATTAATGCATGCATTCATTCTTTCTTTACGTTCCATTTATCATTGTCATTAACATCCGCTTACATAATACTTTTCATTCATTTCATACTCATAACATGTAAGTCACGAAATAATACATAATAGGAACATTAGAAAAAACAGCATAAACATACATAGCATCACATAACATCATAAACATCATGCATCATCCATTCCCAAACACATACGCATACATAACAAGTCATCATAGAACCTAACTGACACTTCGTGGGACAACGGGGGTTTGGGGACGGCAGCCCCTGACAGCGGGGTCCTAGGGGTAGCAGCCCCTAGTGGGGTCCAACGGGTAACACCCCTGGCTGGGGCCGTGCTGCCAAGTCATCACGAAAAATTTTTATTTTAACACATTCGTATAGCAAATTTTGTTATATAAAAATCGATCTTCCTGTTAAAACCTCTTAAAATCTTGGTCATTTAAATTGTATATTTAGTATGCATTTTCAGCCCCCAAAATTTAAAAAAAATATTTCTAAGTCTTAGGCGCATGAGCACTATGCGGGCGCATGGGCACTGTGCAGGCACTTGGCCTTCTAGACGCATGGGAACACTTAGGCGCATGGGAAGGTTCTGGGCGCATGGACACTATTAGGGCGCATGGCCCAACACTTATCCATTCTAAGCAAACTCTAGGCGCATGAGCACTATACAGGTGCATGGGCCTGACTTAGGCGCATGGGCACTTAGGCGTTCGGGTACTATTTAGGCGCATGGATTTTGGGCATTTGGGCATACTTAGTCATTTTGGTAGTTGGGTGTATGGGTACTATTTCAGACGCATGAACAACTACTTGTAAGTACCATCATCATAATTCAAGCCCAAATTCAATTCTAACAGATCCTAAGCTTAGTTCTTACATTCTAAGCATCAAAAACACATCAATAACATCTTCATAACCATAAATCATCCCAATTCATACCCCACCCACATACACACATACACATTCATATGGGTATAAATATCCATTTTATAAAATTGTTTATACATGTATTTCCAACCCCATAATCAGTTAAAACATATAAAAATGGGGTTCTAGAACTCACCTTATGCAACTTTGGGTATAACTTCCTTCAAACCCGTTTGCTATGAGCACAAACACCTAAAAACCCACCAAAACACACAACCGAACATACAAACACATAAGCACAAACCCGAGACTGAAAATCAGTCAAGAACACTTTAAATCACCTAAAACATACCTTGAATTCGATCTTCTTCTTGTTCTTCTTCAAAAACCTGAATTCTCTACTCTTTCTCTCTCTAAAATCGAAAGAAATAAAATGTGCAGGTGATTATGGGCGGCCATACCACCTTTATGCACCAACTTTTATTCTTTTTGTCCTTTTGACACTTTTAACCCCTCAACTTGGATTAACTTGCATTTTCTCCTTTTATTCAAATTTATTCTTTCTTTCTTGTCTATTAAAAATATCCGGGTGTTACAAGACTAAATCCTAACGAGCTTGTCAAAGATGCTCCTGAAGTCGATGTTGTGAGTGATGAGGAGCTACAAGGTGTCGATGAAATAGATATCGAAGATGTCACATCAGAATACTATCCAAAGTACACTGACCCTGAGGGTAATGTTATCCCCGACTTGGCTAAAACATTTGCCAGTGATACTTTTTGCACACTTGATGAGATAGAGAAGGAAAAAGAAAAGGATGAAGGTAAAGCCCAAGCTACAGATGCTGATGTTGATATAAAGAAGGCTGAATGGGCGGCGTGTTTGACAGCGATGAAAGCACAACGTGAACCTACAAAGCAAAACGCCTACAACAAATTGTACAAGGTTAAGAGACATCAGAAGGTGTCAGGCAAGATCATAAGTTGGACTTATTTTGAGGATCTAGAAGTATATGCTGTGAAACGGGAGAAGGGAATTGAGTACTTCAGATATCCACATGATCTAAAGACTCTCCCTGGTTTTGAGCTAAATAGATTGGCATGTTTAGATCTTTTGTATGCCAACCCAAGGAAGATGTCGGGCTGGTTTGAGATGGCATTGAAGAGAGAATACCACACCAGGTGGGTAAACTTCAGACCTTAATAACCAAAGAGGTTTATTCATAAGACTGAAGTTGACCCTATCACTGGAAAGCCTAAGTTAGTGCTAAAGTGAAGTCCCCACGCACGATGTCTAAGATCCCTTTATGGGAGATGCCTCAAGACTTCACTCCATACTTCAAATAGTGGTATTACAATTGGAGGATGGGGGAAGCGGTCATAGTCTTAAACAGAGAAGGTAAGATAGAGACGATCAGGGTATTTGACCTAATGTGGCTCACTAACTTATCAGCTGATGATTTTACACATTGTATAAGTGGCCACTGTTCTATGACATGCAAGATATTTTACAAGCTCTCCAGTTCCAACACGTTATAAGACTCTGCTTTGCATTTAAGATACATGCAGGAGTCACCAAAGAGGAGAAGTACAAGAAATTTCAGGAGCGTGTGAAGAATGTTAGACAATAGGATAAACTAGGTCCAAGGGGGAGTTTGTTGATACATTGTTCCTAGTTTATGTACTTCAATGTAAATGTCTTTCATTGCTTACACATATGTAATGAAAATGCTTAATGAAATATCATATGCTTTTGATGTTTAATGTCTTATTAAAATTGATATTACTTATATTTATGAACATTATATATAGGTTTGAGGTTGTTGTATATAGTTCTGAGTCAATAATGATTCAGAAATGTGTTCAACTTAGTCGTATGGATATTCATGCTAATGGACCATACTTAAGGACCATACGCATGAATGAACCATACTTATGGACCAGTCGCACGACTGAACCAGGAGGCTGGATCAGTCATATGACTGAGACATAAGATTGACTCAGTCGCACGACTGAACCTTCAGTCGTGCGTATGAGTCAAATGCATGAGTCAAATGCATGAGTCAGTCGCATGACTGAACCATGCTAATGGTTCAGTCGTACAAATGGATACTGAAAACCTATAAATACCACATAATTCGCGGAATAACATAACACTTCGAATACTATCATACCCTAGCCGTCCAGAGCGTCCCATTTCGTCCATCCAAGTTCATAGTTCGTTCCTAATCGATTCCAACTCGTTCTTAACGTTTGTTTAATCGTTAGATCGATCAGGTTGTTCGTTCTCCCTGATTGGATCGTCAATCAAATAGAATTCCGCGCTATTTGATCTGGTCTCACGCATAATCCGTTAGTACTCCGTACGAAAATGATCCTAATATGTATAAATTCTTAAGTGTACAAAAAGTAATTTACATCTTATTTGCTCTAGTGAATTTACACATATACAAAAAAAATCATAATCATTTATGTGTGTAATAACGTTAATACAGCAGAAAAATAATAATTTTTTATCATGATGGGTTTTCACAATAAAAGCGGGTTCTCATTTGAACCTTTTCTTATATATCTGGGGAGATGATCACTTGAAAATTAGTTTTAATTTGGGAACCTGTTTTATTTTTTTAAACGTCTATAACTTTTTTATACTTTATTATTTTAGAAAAAATTTTGCATCGTAAATTCAAGAATTATTTTATATTTAATTTGAGTATAATATTCGTATATTACATATGTGACGCATATACGTAATATATCAAACTACAATTGTGCTTATATACAAACCTTAGTTTTTTAAAAACCATAAGAGTTAAAGTGCTCTTTTAAAACAACTAGCTTTTTACCCGTCGCGCGTTGCGACGGCATCGTACACGGTGTGATAGAGTATATACTACAATTGACTTGATTTATTTCAGAAATAAATTTACGTTAAAATATAGAGTAACTCGAACTTATACCATTGAATAAAAACGTATTATATTTGATCCGACTATTTTTCATATAAATTTATGTCGAAAAGTAGACCAGCTCAAAACGACATGAAAAAAGCACATGTAGCGACACCGTATGCGACATAATAAAGTATATATTACAATTGCACTTGACTCGTTTATGAACTAACTTTACGCCGAAATGTATTTATACCGGTCAAATGAAACGTATTATATTTGATCCAACTCGTTTTCGAACTAAATTTACATCTGAACGTATATATCGTAGAATGAAACATATTATATTTTACCCGACACATAAATTTACATCGATGCATATTTATAGTGTCAAATGAATGTATTATATTTGGCCCGATCCTTTTTACCAAACAATAAACAAATACAATAAAAGAAAAAAATAAAAGACAAAAATAATTTTTTTTTTATTTCAATATTAACACACACACACATACATATATATATATATATATAACTAAATTTACGTTGAAAAGTATTCATACCGTAAAATGTAGAACTAAATTTACATCGAACCGTATATACTATTGAATGAAGCATATTATATATGACCCTGCGCGTAAATTTACGTCGAGACATTTATACCGTCCTATGAATGTATTATATTCGACCCAACCCCGTTTTTCGAAACAATAAACAAATATAATAAAAGGCAAAAATAACTATTCTAATAAAAAATAAAAAGTCTCCTTGTGATCAAAGTTAAAGAAACCATAAAATAGGGTTGAGAAGAAAAATAATAAAAAGTCTTGTTGCCAAACTTGAAGAAACTAAACTCGCATATTCATTTCACTTGCCTTTTAAATATACTAGTAATGTCCCTACGCGCGTTGCGCGAGAAACTTCACCACGGGGTTGAATTTCAAAACTAAAAAAAAACACATAGTAACTTTATCACTTTAACGCGAACAAAATAAACCCAAAAAATTATAGAGCAAACTTAACTGAAACAACTGTTGCAAGATAAAAATTAAAAGAATTAAAAAATATAAGTAACAAAATAAACACAAATACTAAAACACATCGTAACGGCATTACTTTGATGTAAACAAAAATATAAAAAACTTAGATG
>BJCO01392077.1:0-11613 GCA_018326465.1 Flaveria floridana | reverse complement strand
ACACCTTATGAGCTTTTATTCAAAAGAAAACCTTTTATAGGATATCTTAGAGCTTTTGGGTGTCATGTATATGTGTTAAACACAAAGGAACAATTGGGAAAAATTTCTGAGAAAGCCTATGATAGTTTCTTTATTGGATATTCTTCCACATCTAAGTCATATAGGATCTACATTCCACAACATAACATTGTGGAAGAAACCCTGAATGTTTCATTTGATGAATCAGTATTTACCAAATCGGTAAAAGGTTCATCATGGTTGTTTGATATAGATGCATTAATAGATTTATTTAACTCTGGGTATTTGATCAATGCAGGTTCTGCTGATACATGTTATCCATTTGTTCCTCCAAATCTAAATGAAGTATCACTATTAGCTGATCCTCCAAGACCACAAACCTCAAGTGTCATGGATCAAGGAACAACCAATGTACCAGTTCAGCAAAATGGATCTACATCCGGAGATGGGAACTCTACATCCACAGCTAATGACAATGCCTCCGCAAATGATCATTCTTCATCCGGAGATATGGATAATGTTTCAGCAGATGCTCCTAACATTGGAGAGGATCCTTTTCATTCCAGAGACTTATCAGCAGCCCAACAAATACCATCCGTAGATGTTCATGTAACTCCTACGGATGAACAAAACACTTCCGCAGAAATTCCTGCGGAAGACATTCATAATGCAGCTGATGTACCAAATGAAGATCCTGTTATTTCAGATGTTGAACATGAAGAACACCTTGATTACTTCATTGACTCATCATCACAACCGAATCCATCTACTCCAATGGATATGTCTAACTTGGAATCAACCATTCCGGTTGATTCTGTTTCAACAACTAGAATTCACAAGTCTCATCCATCTGACTATATAGTTAGAGACCTAAATGCAAGAATTACAAGAAGCAAAGGGGAGCTGCAAACATTTGCTTGTTTACTTGCTACCTATCTCAAGTTGTTCCTCCAAACATAACAACTGCTATAAAGGATAATAGCTGGATTGAAGCTATGTAGGAAGAGCTTTACCAATTCAGAAAGCAGAAAGTGTGGAATCTTGTTGATTTGCCTGAAGGACAGCATCCAATTGGAACAAGATGACTCTTCAAAAACAAGCTAGATGACAGAGGTATAATTGCGAGAAACAAAGCTAGACTGATTGCTCAAGGATACACTCAAGAAGAAGGAATAGACTATGATGAGGTTTTTGCACCTGTTGCAAGAATAGAAGCAATCAAGTATTTCTAGCCTATGCTTCCTATAAGAAGTTCATTGTCTATCAAATGGATGTCAAGTGTGCTTTTCTTTATGGAAAAATTGATGAAGAAGTCTATGTGGCTCAACCTCCTGGTTTTGAAAATCCTGACTACCCACATAGAGTCTACAAGCTAGACAAAGCTTTGTATGGCCTTCATCAAGCCCCATGAAAATGGTATGAAACATTATCATCTTTCTTGCTCAAGCATGGATACAAAAGAGGGACTATCGATCAGACTCTCTTTCTCAAACAAGAACATCAAGAACTTTTGGTGGTTTAAATATATGTAGATGATATCATATTTGGATCAACCAACAAGAGGCTCTGTGTGAGTTTTGAAGAGTTAATAAAATCTAAATTTCAGATGAGTTCAATGGGAGAATTGACTTTCTTCCTTGGCCTACAAGTTCATCAGAAAACAGATGGCATTTTTATCAATCAAGAGAAGTACATATATCAAATACTGAAGAAGTACAATCTTGATGATACATCCTCATGCAAAACCCCTGCTTCAACAATAGACAAGATTATACCTGATCCTATTGGGAAATTTGTTGATCAAAGATTGTATAGATCTATGATAGGATCACTTATGTATCTAACTGCCAGCAGGCCTGACATAATGTTTGCTGTGTGTGTTTATGCAAGGTATCAATTTAATCTAGTGCTGTTCAAACCACTTAACGCTCGACGCTCGCTCGACGTTTGTTCGGAATTTGCTCGAAAAATGCTCGTTCAAATTTTTGCTCGGTTGTAAACGAGCCGATCGGCTCGGATCGGTTTGTAAACGAGCCAAGCCCGAGCAAAGGTTCGCCCGGTTCGGTTCGGATCGAATTAATATGTATATATAGTTTATACGTAGTGCCCTAGTATATTTGACCCATTATATACAAATATATAATTATATTTATGCGTACTTGATCAATCAACCTAATGAAGAATTCTATACTTAATATAAAAGTGAAATCCTAAGCCGTTTTTTTATCATCTCACTCTCACCTTTACTATTATCTGCAATATGTTCTCCGCCTTATTCGCTACAGACTTAGCTAGCTTCATCATTAGCCACAACATGTTATCATCCACGAAAGTATTATGTAATGAAATGTGGCTGATTTTTAAGTTATTAAACCTTATTTGCTACAGTATAAATTGTATGACACACAAGATAGTTGAGTTGTATAAATTGTTCGCCGCTCGTTTGCGCTTGCTCAATGTTCGCTCCAAAAATTAACGCTTGAAAAATGCTCGTTCGATTTTTCGCTCGGTTGTAAAGGAGCTGATCGGCTCGGTTCGCTTTGGAAACGAGCCAAGCACGAGTAAAGGTCTGCTCAGTTCGGCTCGGCTTGTGAACAGCCCTAATCTGATCCAAAAGAGTTTCATCTCAATGTTGTCAAGAGAATTTTTAGATATCTGAAAGGGAAACCAGCTCTAGGACTGTGGTATCCAAAAGATGGGGATTTCAGTCTCTACTCATACTCAGATAGTGACTTTGGAGGATGCAACAATAATAGAAAATACACTACCGATGGCTGTCAATTTTTAGGACCAAGACATGTTTCATGGCAGTGTAAGAAGCAAACAGATGTCTCTATATCCACAGCTGAGACTGAGTACATAGCTGCTTCAGCTGGTTGCTCTTAAGTGCTTTGGTTGCAAAACCAATTACTTGACTATGGTTACAATTTTCTTCAAACACCAATTCATATTGATAATACAACTGCTATGTTTATCGCTACTAATCCAGTTCAACATAGCAAAACAAAGCATATTGAAATCAGATATCATTTTTTGAGGAATTGCTCAGAAAAGGGATTAATCAAGTTAGTCAAAGTGGATACAACAAATCAGCTTTCTGACTTATTCACTAAAGTCTTTGATTCATTTAGATTTAATTTTCTAATTGAGTCTTTGTGTATGATTAATTTAGATTAAATTCTCATCAAAAAAGAAAAACATGTGACTGTCCTTGTACATAGTAATCTATAAAATCCAAAAACATTAAGAAAACAATATAAAAATACAAAAATATAGTCTTTCTGTATTGTGTCCTTTATTTCAGCATGTCATTTATATGAGAAATGATAGTATACTATGCCTTTGCTTACTTACTAAAATAAACTAACTTTACATCTGATCAAAAGCATTTTGATATGTAAGTAGGTTCATCTTGAGTGGAAACTACACTAATAGCATGCCAAACACAATGAAAATGTAACTGTTTGTGGGAACTCCACTTTAAGCAAGTGAGTCTTATCCTGATGTGATCAAATCACTCACCCAAGCACACTATGTAAAACACTTTCTAACCTTCTATCTTTGCAAATCATATTCCCTCTGTTTTGTGTGAACAAAAACATGGGTTCATGATTTATAGTATGATCTTCATCCTCCTTCTGTTTTGTGTAAACAAAGACCTGGGTTGAAGGCACCTCTGTTTTACGTGAGTAAATACCTGGTGACCGTATGAGGATCATATTTCAGCTCTCAAAAGAATCCATTATGATCAACTGTATATTATCTAAAAGAGCATTAACAACAAAGCATTTATGAGACTACAAAGTTGTCTCAAGATAGAATTTATAACTTACTGTACATAGTCTCTAAGTGTGAAAAAGTGATGATTTGACTCACAAACGGAGGACAAACTCTAATGAGAATTGAATGTGGATCACATAACATTTAACCATCAACAAATCCTAAAACATGATAAATAGCATGCCTAGTTAATACAATGCTCTTGTATGGATTTAAGTGGACATGTATACTTGCAATCAGGTGTTGCATCAGAACATATTTCATCAAAATAATCAAAAAGAGAAGGAGCTTAGTGTGATAGTATGATCCTATTGTATATATGCATGCATGTATCAACTTAGTTGGTTTGGTTGATTTTTCTTCTTAACTGATTACATCATTTTTTTGAACTGTCATATGCCTATCATGCTAAATTTCAACGTAAATTTATGATGAATGCAAAAGCTTATCAATAATCACAAATTTAGGGGGAGTAGGCAAGCATGAAAAACAATAAAAATCTGAATTTTGAAGGAATTGGAGCTTAAGCACTAACTTAGCTGCAGGATATAGGAAGTGTTTTAATCTTCTTGTACTCAATTGTCATGCAAAGAAAGTCGACAAGGTCCAACAGCAATAAATGGTTCTATCACTTGATTAGAATCATACACTTAAAATTTCACCATCAACAGAAGCAACAGTGGAATTTCACTATCAGGAGAAGCAACAGTGAAATTTCAGTATCAATAGAAGCAACGGTGAAATTTCAGCATCAGCAGAAGCAACAGTAAAAATGTGTTAAATTATGACCGTCCGTAGAATTGGTAAACTACGGATGTGTTGATAATTTTGAAAGTACAATCCATGTTCATAGAGTAATATACTTGATCTACATTTATGTAAAATGTTGTTTTACTTCAGATGTTAAGGCATCCGCAGATGTTATGGTTCCGCAGATGTCCTGCGGAAGATATGAAATCTACGGAATAAATGAATGCAACGGAATGGGGTAAAAAGGAAGTGGGACCCACTTAATTAAATAAATGAAATTAATGTGTCCTAGTGTATAAATGATGTTTTTGACATAAAAAACCTTTCATTATTCACTTTTTCAGAGCACTTCTCAGACCTAGAAAAGCACACTCCTTTTTCCCCCTTTCACAAACATTCAAAATTACCAACTCAAAACCTTAAAACAAATATGTAATCTTGATCACAGATCATTGTTTTGAAGGTAAATCATGTCACAATCATCAATAAAGAACTGTTTGATTCTTGATTATTGTTAAAACTAACCGTATTCATGTCTGTAACACTCATACTAACGTAATCTTCATCGTTCTTATGTACAGATAGCGAATAGGTTTGAAAAAGAGCACAATGTGTGTGCATTCCTCAATGCTGATGATCCCGCATCAGAAGGCTGTCGGGACATCATTAGATACCTTCGACGGTCCAGGTTTTTCTATGCCCTGACAGCAGAGCCTGTGATTCATCAAGAGCACATAGTGGATTTCTGGATTCTGCTCGAATAGAGCAAGATGGAGAAGAGGAGGTGATAGTTTCTGAAATCCGAACTAAAAGTCTATGGATTAATGAACAAACTATCAGAAAGTCACTTGAGCTGGGTGAACGAGAGGCTGATCACCCAGATGTGTTTGAAAATGATTACATAGAGAAGGTTTTCTACCTGATGGGATATGATGGAGATTTTGATAAAGGCGAGATCAATAAGGGAAGACTGTGCAAGCCTTACTGATTCCTATGTCACACGTACCTTAAGTGTATTTCAAACAACAAGTACGGACTAGATAGGTTCTCAAGGCACATCTCTCCAGGAATTATTGGCATTTTTTAGGGTAGGACCTACAACTACTCAAAGTACATCTTCCACTGTCTGTGCGACCAAATAGAGTGCTGAAGGTCAACAAGATGTATATGTTCCTAAGGTTCCTACAATTGATTATTAATGCTGAGCTGCCTGGTATAGCAAGAGAGGGTGATGTGTTTGTACAGGCTCATTTGGGTAGAACTCTACTAAACAAGATCAGTGGAAAATACCAAAGGGAAGACATGCCAATGTTTGCCTATGTGGTGAATGCCAATGCCAACATTCCACAAGAGCTGGTTTGGGAAGATCAGCAAAAAGAGTCATCATCTAACTCTATCCAAGCCTCACATTCTCCCCATCAAACACCCATTTACCAACATCAATCTTTGGCCAGTGTAAACCCCCAACCCATCTCACCTATTCAACTTCATCAATCTCCACAACAACTATCATCATCCACATAAAACACTCAGTCCATCTCACCTATTCCATAAGAATCACCACCACAGTCTCAATCAGCCATTCAAAATACCCAGCCAATCTCTCTAATACATAATCAATCACCCATTCATCAACAAACTGAAACTCCATAACATCAAACTCCTAAGAGTGCTCATACTGAGCCTATACACATAACTCAGTCTCAGATCTCATTGTACTCTGGTGAGACTGGGTTAATGTCTCAAGCTAGCACCATCCAACTCTGAGTCTTCAACTCACAAAACACAGTCTTGTCAGATCACACTGAACCCATAACTCTAATTATTGATGCTCGGCAATTATCTCAACCTCAACATCAAGAGCCTGTTGATCAAATAGTTGAGGCCTGCTCAAGTTCAGCAAGTGTTGCTCCCACTGAATAAATGATGATGAGACTGTTGTTGAACCTATAGCAGAAGAAAAAGGCAACTGTGTTGATGTTATTGCCTATCATGAAGATGATCTGAGTGACAAGGACATCCCTGTGAGCAAGAGTTACCTGGTGGCTGAATACAACAAACTTGTGCTCAAATCAAACAAAAGAAAGCAAAGAATTCAAGAGTTGAAAGGAGTGATAAAAGAAAAGGATGAAGAGCTGATGAAGCAAGAAACAAGGATTAAAAACTGAAAGAAGATGCACAGAGCAATAATGAAGTGATCGATGTATTGCTTCAACATGAAATAGAATTAGTTGAGTCTGTGAAATTTGAGAAATATAAGAAGGAGAAGATGGCTCAGAAGGTTGAACAGATCACTAACTCTCTCTCAGCAAAATCTAATTTGTTAAAGTTGAAAGATGAAGAAATTGAGGAGCTGAAAATGAAGATATGTGCCCTGGAGTCTAGTGCTGCTCCATTAATAAAGCCAGTGAAAGAATCTGCTGAGTCTGCACAGCACCTCATTCCTTACTCAAGGAAGAGGAAGTACCTAGGTGCTACTCAAAAGAAGGTGATCATTGTGGAAGATTTACCTAAGAAACCAAAGCTCTCCTCCCCTGAACACACTACTTCAGTAGAGTTGTCTACCGTGAAGACTATTTTTCATAAGGAGAGTGATAGTGATGAAGAATGGAATGAGCTGACTAAGATGGATTCTCCAACAGGACAAAAGGACTCAAAGGCTGATGATCTTACGACAACAAAAGATATCTTGGAAGAAAGGCCTGAGTCAACCATGTTCATGACTCTTATCAAGCATGGGTTTCCTTATGACATGGTTGAAAGGATGAACGTGACTGAATTGAAGAATATGCTAAAAGAGTTTGAGTTAGCCAGATTCATGATCCCCAACTATGATTATGAAGCTTTTAAAACCTATCAATCTATTCAGAAGATCAAGAAAGACTTAGGCCATTGTGACACATCCAAATTAAGCAAATACAACATGACTTGCTGGCTACAAGGTCATAACTACAAGTCATATGAGCTTAAGAGAAGAACAGTTAGTGAGCTGAGAAGAATGATGGATCATGTTATGAAGGTTGAGCTTGAAACTGGTGTGAGATTCAGAACTGAAGCTCCAAACCCAACTATAGAGCATCATAACAAAGCTCCTGCTGAACCAGTGATTGTAGAGAGCAAAGATCAGCATAAAGGGAAAGATAAGCTGGTTAGAGAACCAAGGGAAGTGATACCCGGCAAAGTATGGCCACTGGGAACTACTGTCAGAGAAATAACTGAGCAAAAATCAACCCTGATAGGGCTGATTGATCATCTCACAGCTCCTAGTTCTATGGAAGAGAACATGATTATGGCCTGGAAATATGATCCAGACTAGGATTGTGCAGTTATTAAGAGAATATCTGGAAGAGTTGAATACTTCCATGAAGTATTTTTAGTCTTGTGCTTGCCTGAATGTGATCTCAAAGACTTACAGAGCCTTAGCATTACTAATTATCCAATACACCCAAGAGGAAGAGACTTCTCAACTATAGTGGGTAAACTGAAGACTAAGTTCAGAGATGATGTGCTAACTAAGGCTAAAAGAGAAGATGTTGAGCACAAGAAGAGAATAAAAGGTGTAAAAAGGTTTAAGTCCAATGCCTTAGAATCAATTGATGAAGAATTTTTGAAGAGGGTTGGATACAAGAACAAAGAAACAGCAGCCATCAAGACTATTGAGGGAAATCAATACACATATCCCATAACAGAATGGGGATATGTTGAACAGACTAAGGAACTGGTGCTGCTGAGGAATGCTGACAACAAGAAGGCTAATAGAATCAGGATCTTTGATCCTATGGAAATCAAGCTACTACATCCAAGCTACACATCATACCTGCATGACAAATTCTTTCCGAAGCTAACTAATAACGAAGCTCAGAATGACTTGTTCCTGCTTGTGCATGTAATCCAAATGATTGACAAACTCCATGCCAAAGCATACAAGAGGAGAAAACATAATACTGGATTGCTGAAGGGGACAAACTATGAAGAAGTCTCAGAACTGAGGATCTCAGAGCAAGATGAATTGGAAATAATCAACAACAACAATGTTCTGGAATCCCTCACAACAGAAGAAGATGTTCGGGGGCTAAGTTATGAAACTCTAAAGAAGATCAGCAAGATAAAGATCAATTACAGTATGATGATCAAAAGACTGTTGTATCCTACTTCTATAACAAAAATCATCGCAAGGGTGAAGGAGCTTTCAGTTTTGAAGGAATGATTACAAGTATCTAAGCCCTAGGGGGAGTATTGTTAGATCTAGAGAGAATAGGTCTAGATCAATTTGTATAGACTTAGAACTTTAATCAATTCTTGTAATAAATTATTGTAACTAACTATCAGTATATATATGCATTGAGTATATAGGTTAACCCATATATATGTGTTGCTTAATGTGTATGATGACAGGAAAAACAATATACTTGGTGAATTCTTGTAATTGGCTAAGTGTAAGAAACATCTACGGATGAACAACTTTGTTAATCCATAGATATGTTTCTTACAAGACTTCCATGGATGAACATCAGTATCCACGTGATCTCAAGATAAAGTGAACACTCCTGCGTAAGTACAAGCTCCTACGGAAGAACAAGGGTTCCTGGAGAAGACAAGTTTCCTACGGAAGAACAAGAGCTCCTGCGGAAGACAAGATTCCTACAGAAAACGACGACACTTGTATGAATTTGACAAGTTCAACAAGTTCGACAAGTCAACCATTCAATTTCAAATCCTAAGACATCCGGTGTTTTCTTAACTGACTCATAATTTCCAATAAATATGAGTCCTAGGTTTCACATCAAACGAAGAACACAATAGCAATATTGCGGCACACACTCATCACATCATCAAACCCGAGCCGCCGTCCTATCAACAACAACAATACATTCGAAGAATCATTGTTCATAGCATTCTTGATTATCCTTTTCTAATCATTATTCATTATTAATAAAATACATTTGAATTAATTCGTGTCTGCTTATTTATTACGTATACATAATTGTGTTCATTATAACAAGCTTTTAATAGTTGATATTAAAAATTAAAAACAATTAAATAACAGTTAATGATTATTTCGCATTCATTGATGTGTCTTTATTTTAATACTAATAATTCCTGATTGCGATCCTTGGATTCATAAAACATATATGCTTAAGAAGTGATAGATCATTTATAAATCCATTTTATGATAAGAAGAAAAAGAAGGTTATAGAATAGTTGGTCATTTCAAAAGGAAGAGTAAACCCAACTAAAGAGTTAAGGAGAAAAAGAGTATATAGGACTCATTCCTCTATGCCAATCTCAAATGTGAGGTATGATGAAGATACTTATGAGATGAGTGTAGAAAGGAGATAGAAAGGAAAGCGGACCCAAATATCACACTATTTAGTGCCTCTAAAGTACGGCTAGTAGATGAATCATATATTCATTTAATGGTCACTAGGTAATTCAGAAGCCTAAAAACAGAATTGGTGAAGATTTTTTGATGTTCTTCTTGAAATGCATCTAGATTTTGAAGACATCTCATGATCGTATAAATAGAAAATAGAAGCTAAGAAGAGAAAAAGAACCCCATTACAATTTAAGAGCATGATTAAGCTGGAGATCAATGTATGTCACACCCTTAAAATCTGCTAACGGGGTTTTACCGTCAGGAGTCTGACACACCAGGATCTCAGATAGCACCAGTTACACCAAAGATTATAATTGCAAAACATCTCATTAAGTAATCAGACTTTGAACCAAACATAAATGTTTTAAACTTGCGGAAGCATTTCAAAAACAGTAAGTCAACAATTTAATAAAGTCAACATGCGTTTAAACCATAAAGTAATGAATGTTTAACAAAATAAAACGATGGAGTTGTGATGTATGCCATGAATGCATCCCTAGCTGAATTCCTAACCTTGTGCGTTCCTGTAACCTAAAAAAACATGCTAAGGTGTGTCAAAATAAAGTTGGTGAGTCCATAGATTTAAACAAGTAATGTGCCAGAAAGCATTTCATATGGTTTAGTATATAAAGCATATCTATAGGTAGCTAGCCTATAAACAAGTTACTTAGTGTTTTAAACCGAAGCTGACTGTGTGTGTCTTAGGCCTTTCCACTACGTCTATCATAGAATGTGGCAATCGTTATGTCAATTAGGCACTTGTTCAACCTTCAATCAACCTAGCGCGACTAGCCTGGGCGGGGTTTGTCAAACCTAGTAGTACTACTCAGAATTACCTCGCTAATCCCATTACTAACGGTTTAATACTGCAAGGACTTTCGAATGTGTCTATACTAATATAACAGGCGATATCAATAATACTGGCAACCATAACAAAAATAGTGTTTGCATGTATTCTCCCCCGAAAGGAAGAAATATAAAATGGGGCCGTGAAAACTCACCTCGAATGCTCAGCAGCAAATAAACGATAGTACAAAGAATAGGGTTCCGGTTAACTTGTATTTCATTCAGTATATATACATAATTAATATTAATTATTAATTATAAACATAACGACTGTACGGTGTCGCGTCTCATGAATCGGCTATAGTGTCGGTCAACGATATTTTCCCATTCTCAAGTAACGCAGTCAAAGCACAACACTCACTTGACGAAAAGGACCCAATTATCACGTATAAGATACACTTTAGTTACAAGACCTATTTATAATACCTAGCACACTCATGATAATTTATATATATAAATTTAGTCACCGCGTGATATGTATTACTTTTAAACCACTCTCATGATACACATTTGTAGGCAATAAATAACCTACATATACCATATATATTATATATAACACACATATATTATGCAAAATCCACACATAAGTTTACATACTAGATATTCTTGCATTAATATTAATCACAAAAATCTCCATATTTATGCATACTCACGTCTGCCACAAAAGATCACAACCAGCACCTACACCATCATAAGGCAACATACATACATGATCACCGTTTTTGGAGAAACACATACACACCCACACATATGTATATATATATACTCACGGTCAACACACTCACCACCATATATACATGCACACAAGCATATATATATATATATATATATATATATATATA
>BJCO01392027.1:0-10741 GCA_018326465.1 Flaveria floridana | reverse complement strand
CAACTACAGTGTCGGCTGTCAGATGAGGTACACCTTTTAAGTTAGCATAAGCTACTTAATAGTTAACACTCTATTCACACTTGTAATTGTTTAATTATTGGTTTGGATTTCTTGCAGTTAGCTGAAGACATGTTCAGGGAGCACATTAGAAAGCTTGTTGAAGCAAATATATCAACAAGTGTGAATGTACTCAAGTCCAGAACAAGAACAGCGTACGTGAATACGTGATATTGGCACCTTCTTATAAAAATATCACTTTATAACCAAACACTAATTTATGAAACACGTGCTGGTTATATATATGGATTGTGTCATCCACCCAGAATTTTACAATCTATGTTTTTGGGTGCACCCTTTCTTTTGATAATATCTTGATTCAAGATTAAAACCTTGCTCATTAGTGATCATTATAATATACCAGTAACATCATATTTGGCCCCAAAATTTCCGCTATTGTGTCATTACTCACTATTGAGTATTCCCAAAATTTACAAATAGTTGCCCCCAAGGGGACACCTTGGTGCTAAGGTGCCTATCCTCTGTTCAAGAGGTCAGGGGGCAATTCCTGCAAGGTGTGTTAGAAGTTGTTTCATTAAAAAAATACAAATAGTTAAACAATTAAGTTAAACCATAATGCATTGAAATATTGCATTAATCTTTTCTGCTAAGATGAATTACGGGTTTCAGCAGGGAGGCCAGGCTTATTGTTGAAGAACTTGATAAGATATTGGCATTCAATGACTTGTTAGTTTCACTGAAGAATCATCCTGATTCGAGTCGGTTTGCTCGTGGGGTCGGTCCAGTTTCTCTGATAGGTAATTATGCTCTTTACCTAGATGTGACAAGATGGGTGGGTTGGGGAGGTACAGTAATTGGTCAAAACTGGTTTGGGTAGAAACAACTTATATTCCTACGATGGGTCAAAACTCAAAAGGGCCATCTGGGCTGCGTTGACCTGCAAACACTTTAATTTTCATAATATATAAATGATATGTGTTAGTTTTATTCAGAAATTTTTGTTACAATATTAATAATCCAACTATACAAGTAAAATCTATTTAAGAGTGTTTATACAATGAAAATAGACTTTAGGTGTCGTTTAACCCGTTGAGATAAAGCAACACCCAAGTCAACCTATACATAAGGTAATTGGTCGAATTTGCCAACTCTGCTCTTATCCGGCATAGGTTTTTCCTCTTTTAGATATCTACATTTTCTTATTCTAGTAGTTAGTGAAGATATTTATTGGGCAGGTGGCGAGTATGATGGTGATAAAAAGATGGACGACCTAAAGCTCCTCTACAAAGCATATGTTTCAGATTCTCTATCTAGCGGTCGTATGGAGAAAGAGAAGGTACAAAATCCAACATTTCTTTTGTGGGTCCCATTTGTTTCATATTGGAAGAACAGAAAAAGGAAAGATGTAGCGGGTCTAATCTATTTCACAGAAATGGAAATGAGAGCCACACTATGGATAGAGGTGTTAGAATGGGCTGGTTGGGGTACAGGTCAAAATAGATGAGGGTTTAATTGGGTTGACCCAAAACAACTTTTCTTCAAAAAATGATTTTTTTCATAAATAATAGTGGGTTTAGTCACACCAAATGAAACTTCTTTCACCTTTTATCATTGTATCCCATTATATGTATGTAACTTATTTTCAATTTTGTATCATTATATGTTAGTAACCTTTTATTGCGGGCAAAATGCTGATGTGACTAGTTTTTGATGATGTGGCGGTGTACCACGTCATTATTTTACATGCTATAAAAGATTACTTGCGTACAATGGAAAATGAAAACATTTTTCGTACATATAATGACAAAAAGATGAAAGGAAATTAAATTTTGGTGTAATGAGCCCTAACTAGTGTGTCAAAAATGATCGCAAAAGTTATATTTTTTCAACAATTATTTGTGTATTTGAAGAAAATGATCGAATTTATGCGTTAAAGCCACACTTTGGGTGGCTCTCTACCCATCGTTCTAGTTTCTTTTGGCTAACGTTCTTATTTACTCGCTTGACCCATTCTAATTGATATAATGTTTTTGTTTCATTCTCTTCCATAGCTTGCTGCATTGAGCCAGTTGAGGAATATATTTGGCCTGGGTAAAAGGGAGGCTGAGTCTATTTCAATGGAAGTTACATCAAAAGTATATAGAAAACGCCTTGCTGAATCCGTAACTGGTGGTGCTTTAGAAGCTGCAGATAGTAAAGCAGCTTTTCTTCAAAATCTTTGTGAAGAATTGCACTTTGATACCGAGAAGGCCATTGAAATCCATGAAGGTGTTTTATGCTTTCAAAATCTCATACATGAGTTTATCTGGCTTATTTTTTAATTTAGACTGGCATAAATGGGTAATATAGAGAAAAAAATACTAAAAAGGAACAGGTCAAATATTATTTAAATGCATCAATATCGTAAAGTGCTGTAATTAAAAATTCAGATTATTATTGTGATAATAAGTTTTTATAATCATATTCATCGCATTAGTTAATTAATATAAGTTATACAAGAAGATTGCTTGTGGTTCATCTACCTATACTGAAATTTATCAGGTTTGACCTGTTACTTGCGTCCCAACTAAGTCATTTTGAAACCTTCTTGAAACTTGTGTATAAGGTCCCTAAATGTTCTTACTTTCAATTCTTGTATAGCAATATACCGGCAAAATCTTCAGCAATACGTGGCTGATGGAGAGCTTAGTGATGAGGAGGTTAAGTCTCTGGAAAGGTTGCAAGTTATGCTTTGTATTCCTAAACAAACAGTTGAAAAGATTCATGAGGAGATATGTGGTGCTTTATTCGAAAAGGTAATTCATATATTGATTCTTTTTGATAAATTACTTATATCCTTTTTGTGCTTTAGGTGTTCTCTTGAAGTAAGCTATAAACGTCCTCTTGCCTTTGTCTTGCGTTCCCAAATTGATTTCATTTATATTTTTGTATTGTCAATAGTGGACAGTTTTTTAATATTAAAATAATCTCAGGTTGTTAAGGACGCTATAGCTGCAGGAGTTGATGGTTATGATGCTGATGTTAAACAGTCTGTAAGAAAGGCTGCGTATGGTTTACGTTTAACAAGGGCGGTGGCCATGTCTATTGCTGGCAAGGCGGTAAGTGCTTCTTCATGATTGTTTTATTATTCGTAGAGGAGACAAAATGGTCTGGCCCGGCAGGTCAAAACGAGTTTTGGGTTAGTTAGGATGATCCAGAAGGGCAAAGCACTTTTTTTCTTCCAAAAATTGTTACAAGTGCTGGTTATGATTATTAAAAATTTTTTCTTCTTTCAGTAGCAATCTAGTTTATTTATTTTTTTGTAATGATTTAAGAAATTTTGTTTATTTAAAGTACAGTTTGGGTAACTTTGACCTGTTTGACCTTTTTCACCTTTTTGTGTTGTGTTTCGGTTGGTGGGTTGGTATCACTCAACCCAAAGACGGGCGTAGTTAATTGTTTTGAAAAACTAAAGCCTAACCTGACATGATTAACCCATGTAATCTGAACATGACCCATGGTATAAACAGGTTTGTGGGGTAGTAGGCTTGTAATCAGGATACATGGGTTGTAAATGATTGGCTGGGTGAACTTATAATTTAGGATTTCTTATTTGTTTACTTTTATTTTCAAATGGGTTGCCAGGTTGATCCATCTATCCTCAATCGAACACAACCCATCCATTTTATGGTTACAGATGGGTTGACTTTTTAACAATACAAACTTGTTTTAACAAAACCCAGACCCTTTAATTTTCGTGTCGGGTTTGAATCATGCTGGGAGTTGCTACCTGTATTTTCTTCTGTTTGTTAGCTTGTTTTTATTTTATCAACTTAACCCAAAATTGAATTCACCACCTTTACTTCTTTAATTATCTGCAATCACATACATTTATAGTAAAGCTTTTGACACAATTTTATGCAGGTTCGGAAAATATTTATAAGTTACATACAAAGATCACGGGCCTCAGGTAGTCGAACAGAGGCTGCAAGAGAACTCAAAAAGATGATAGCATTTAACAACTTAGTAGTTACTGAACTTGTGTCGGATATCAAAGGAGAATCAGCTGAATCCACCACCGAAGACGCCCCCATTGATGTTGAAGCAAAACCTGTAGAGGAAGTAGATGATGAAGAATGGGAGTCATTACAAACCCTTAGAAAAGTCAAACCAGCCCGGTTAATCACTGGGAAGCCTGGTCAAACCGAAATAACTCTCAAAGACGATCTTCCAGATAGGGACAGAACCGACCTTTACAAGACGTATTTACTCTATTGTTTAACTGGTGAAGTCACCCGGGTCCCATTTGGTGCCCAAATCACCACCAAAAAAGATGATTCTGAATACGTTTTCTTAAAACAATTAGGGGGTATTTTAGGGTTAACCGATAAAGAAATTGTGGAAGTCCATAGAAGCTTAGCTGAGCAGGCTTTCAGACAACAAGCTGAGGTTATATTAGCAGACGGGCAACTCACAAAAGCCCGTGTTTCACAATTAAACGAGCTGCAAAGACAAGTTGGATTGCCATCCGAATATGCTCAAAAAATAATAAAGAATATAACAAGCACGAAAATGGCAGCGGCCCTTGAAACTGCTGTGGGTCAGGGTCGGCTCAGTATAAGGGAAATTCGTGAGCTTAAAGGGTCAGGAATTGAGTTGGATGTGATGGTGTCACAGAGTTTGAGACAAAATCTTTTTAAGAAAACAGTTGATGATATATTTTCTTCAGGAACCGGTGAGTTTGATGAGGTGGAAGTTTACGAGAAGATTCCAGAAGATCTTAGCATCGATGCTGACAAGGCGCGAGATGTCGTTCATGAACTTGCACGAACTCGGTTGTCAAATTCTTTAATTCAGGCCGTGTCATTATTGAGACAGAGAAATGCTTCAGGGGTGGTAAGTGAAATTCTCCTCTTAATAGTTTAGATTCAAGTGTGTTCATCAGGACAAAACCTAGCTGTAACTGAATACAAACTTGAAAAAATATAAAACCTATCAACTTTGGAAAAACAAAAATCTCAAGAACTGGTTCTGTTTGGGGCCAGACTGATCCCAATCGATAACCTATTTTTGAAAATATCCACGACTAAGAACCATCATTTAGAAAACTTTAGAACTGAGGATCGGTCAAATATGATTACCAGAATTTTGGGAATAAGTTTTAGGAGGTTTTTAAGCATTAAAAATACATTTTTAGACACTTTTAACCGTTTCACCTGTTTTCTTGGTTCTTGTTTTCTATTTTCTTCGTTGGCCTCTTAGAATTAAACACAATCTGAATCAACCTATTCATAGATAATCGGGTTGACCTCTGCATTAGAATAAAACATAATCTGAATCAAACTTGCATAATATCGTATTTACCGAACTAAAAAGAAATAATATCAAATGTACTTATTCAAAATACATTAAATACGATTTTATAATATGATCATTATATCTCCCTTTTCTCTAACACTTCATATCCTAATATCCTTATGCAAGTTTTATAAAAAGGGTCTAAATGTCATAATTTAGAAACGGGTATGTTAATGTTATGATTTTGTTTGGTAAGTAGGATATTGTTATCATATTTCAAAATCCTTTAATGCTAAAATCTTTATATAATAATAATTATTATCATAGTTTGAAGGTTTTTGATATATTTGGACGGTGCAGGTTTCTTCTCTGAACGACTTGTTAGCCTGTGATAAAGCCGTACCCGCATCACCATTATCATGGGAAGTGCCTGAAGAGCTGGCAGATCTGTTTTCAATATACATTAAAAGTGACCCTGCGCCTGAAAAGCTGTCACGACTACAGTACTTGTTGAGCATCGATGATGCAACCGCAGAAGCATTGAAAGAGATGAAGGATCGTGCTATACCAAGTAACGACGCTAGTGAAGAGGAGTTTGTATTTTAAGTTTTTAGTTTATAGTTTCAGTTTTTTTTGCGCTATAAGCAGGCACGCGCTTTAGGTGAGGGAACCACGGATCTTTTGTCCTGAAGACTATTCGATTTTTTGGAGTTGTTTGTAAGGGGTGTGAATGATGAAACTGGTTATTGTCGAGATTTTTGAATAAAATGAATGTATGGTTGATATCCGTTACTCCATTGGAGGGGTAATTTGGACCATTTAGATATGGATTGGTTCAAATGTTATGTTAAAGTTGGATTGAAACGTTAAATAACTAAATAAGATGCAAAATAGTTCAACTAGAATCAAGCCCTTCGTGTTCAGGGTGCGTAAAACCATATTAAATAGTATCAATGTTACACTACTGAAGTTGTTTTGTGTTAATACGAAAAAATTAGATCAAAATGTAAAACAAAGAAAAATATAACTAAGTCAATATAAGAACCACATGTTATGACGAACCTAAGTGGAAAAGTAGACGTAAAAACGTTGAACCACACATACATGTTGTTTCGTGTTAACTCATAAAATTTAGAGCGAAACATAAAACCAGAATTTGTGAAAGATGAAAAACATAGGAGATCAAAGTTGAAAGTATAAAAGTTGCGAGATTAAATAGCGAAATATGCAGAGTTTTAGGTTAAAAATAAAATATACTAAAATTTGGGAGATTACTATGAAAAATAAAAAATTTTGAGTTAAAAGTGAAAAATCAATTTTTTTTTAAAAAACCCCTTAAGCATAAAGTGCAACCTTATAAAAAAGGTTGAAATTAACTTCAAAATTAGTTAATATAAATAAGATATAAAATCATCCTAGGTAAACTTGAATATGGCATTGACCTTTGTGGTTAATCCATGATTGGTAAATGATCCAAACTCAATCGAGAAAACTCCAAGACTCAGAAACATTTGGGATGTGTTTATTAGGAGTGAGATTAATCCTGTTTTAATAAGATTGTATACAATACTGCACTTAATATCCGTTGGGTGCTTATCGAGTATTGAGTATGTCTGTTAGTTTGTTAAGATACATTCATTAAAATTTTCATATACATTATTTTATTCTTGCCATTCTAACATTTATTTCTTTTAAGTTTATAAGTACACTATATCAAAACATGATAACTAATACATATCAACAACACCACAACAATGATTGAAATATCTAAGATACGTAAATTTCATATGATATATATCACAAAAGATAAGTACATACAATAAAACATTTAAATAATATTATTAAACATATATTCTAAAAGAAAAGTTAATATTTGACATAACGAGAGTATTAGAATTTAGAATGAAAAACTACTAGACAAAGTTTAAGGAAAACTAAAAGAAAAGTTTATATGACTCGTGTAATCAGGTCGAGTAGGATCAATTTTAATTCTCGCTTCATACTCACAAAATAATTTAAAACATATTTTATACATGATCTCACATTCGTCTTGAATGTTCGGGTAGTTTAGTTCTGTTGGGTTATGGATTTTTTTACTCATTGCTAGATGAATCTTAGGTATGTTACCAGAGTATAAGAGCAACTATAAATTTTTTCATAGATTTAAGACGGATATGGAATTAGGTGATACCCGTTTAATTATCTGAAATAAGTCCCATACTCGTATACCCACATTGAAACAAGTTATACTAATATATTATATAATCTAAGAAAAGTAATAAAAATACATTTTTGAAACTTAAAAGCTTTAAAAATATGAAATTGCTAGAAGTGCAGCCGGGTATTTAAATTTCAACTCAGTTATTGATGTGAGTTCAAATTCATCTTGAGTACTAGAAATCTAATAAATAATTTCTAGTCAGATAAGATCATAAACGTACATGACCGTTACCCAAGGGAAAACCAACAAACAAGAAGGTAAATAGTAAGGGTGGATGGGGAGTAGGCGCCGTGAGGCCACGACGAGCCTCGACGCCGCCTGGCACCACCGCCGCCACCCCCGTTCACACCGCAACTTAATGCTTTCACGGCATGCACTTGCTGTGAGCTTGTGTTTGTTGTTTCTGTGTGTAGTGTAGTAGTGTCGTGTGGCATGGTGTGGTAAAACCGCCACAACCAAATTCGAGTACAACGGTGTAGTGTGGTGTAGAGTGACATGATAAAATTTGATTGATTGGTTTATGATATAGTTTGGTAAGAGCGCCCTCTCCACCCTAACAACTAAAAAACATGTAGAGTCGTCTCCGCATGTTTTATAACATATTACAAAACATGAGTGACCAGGATGCAATTTCACTAAGCTAATGACGAAAGATGGCAAGTATCCAAACATGAGTGATCGCGTTGCAAATTATAAAAAAGCCAAAACCTCCGAACAATTTTTGCAGACTGCTTTTGCTTCGTTGATCGGCGTTAACTCCGGCGACTACATCTTCTCCTCCGGTGGTAATATTCTTAACTCATGTCCTCTGTTTTCTTCAGTTTTTATATAATTTCTCTGAATGAGAGTTGATTATATCAACAATCGACTTCTGAACGTGTAGCGTTAGATGCGTTAATCGTTAATTAATATAGGTTTTATGACACACTAGATTTGTGTTCGTATATGCTCAATTTCATTTATATTGCAGTTTATGTGAATTATTTGAAGCTCAAAACAGGTTCTATACGTTCTAGAAGCTGATATAATACCAGTGTTTGAATTTGTGTGGTTGTGGGCTTGTTGCTAGTTGGAATGATTTATTGGTTGCTTTAATGTTCTTTGTCGAAGCTGAAAACAAAGGTTAGAGAAGATGTTTATTGTTTTGTGAATAATTACCTGAAAGAATAGATTGCACACCAAGTGTTTGATGTTTTGCCCCAATGAGCATTGAGTTTCTTGATATTGTCCATGATAATCTGTTAGTAGAATCTTGGTTTTGAAAAAAACGAGGCGCTCGTTGCTCGTTTAGGTCTAGAACGCAGTGGCGCGAGGCAAAAGTTGCATCTCTCTCAGCTATTTTACGTTTCAGCTAAAGCATATATAATCTCTTCATTTGTTTGGTTGTTTTCACATATCAACAGCATACAAACCATAATTTTGACCTAGATGTGGATTTTAAAACCAAGAGTAGATTTGTATAGTTGGGATCTAGAATCATCAAGTCTATATTGTGTGGTTTGTTCAAGTGGTTATGTTGTTATGTTCTTATTATTGGTCGTTTTTTAATGTGTTGCTGATTATGCATTTATGGTTGAGAATGTGATCCAGCCTATTGACCTATTATGGGGACTGAAGGGACTAAGGACTCCTTGGACTGGAAAACGATTGGTGACTCGGCAAAAAGCGAGCCTGATGCTGGACCTGTTGTGAAAAAGCGGCTTCCAAAGAAGATGAGGCACATTCCCGACTACTATTTTCTTCCTCGTAGATCCATGCTTGCTAACATTGCAATTTATGGTTCGTGCATTGTTGGTGGAATTGGAGCTGGGATGCTGACTGAAATCTGGATTAACAAGAAAGTACAAGGTACTCACTTTTTGAGTTCTGTTAACTATTTTATCAGATTATTAGGCCAGTTGAAATGAGCTTCATATTCTCTGCCAAATGCTCTGCAACAATCTTAATGGCCAATTACAAGTGTTGATTTATATCAATGTTTGAGATTTAGATATAGAAAAAACAAGGCAAATTGATTTTAAAAATCCAAACTATGCCATTGATTGATAATAATCATTACTAACAATTTGACCAATGACACTCCCACTTTCATTTCTGTTTCTAAGGACGATTCCACTCGCTAAATCATCACAGATTCACCCTTAATTTCCACTCGATTTCGCTCAAAGGAATGATTATGAGAAAAATGAATGCATCTTGTAAGCGAAATCAAGTGTAATCAGGTGTAAATATTTGATGATTCTGCAAGTGGGTGTGGGATTGCCGTTAACAATAAGAGTGAATGTGAGGAGTGTTGTTGGTCAAACCGGTAGTATGGATAATTATTGATCAACAGGTCATAGTTTGGGTTAAAAATTCAATCTGCCAAAAAAGAAAAAAGAAACAGGCCTTTTGGCTTTGAATTTGTGCGAGAATAAAGTTTAGCTTTCAGCCCACATCTTTCTGAAACATTCTGCAGAAAATCAGCCTCAATTCTACACTGTTTAAATGAAATTTCTTATAATCAAATATGTTTTGCTAATGAACCAATTTTGTTCTAATGCATTTATCATGTTTTTCTCATCAATCTCATTTTTATTAATGAATTAGAAGTCGGTCTTTGTATATATTTGATGAAGAAATGGATTAATGTTCTTATAAACAACATATTACCAATGACCTATGATAATTCATGTATTGAAACAACAAATAAATTTCTCTTATTTTATGGTATGTGTGCAAACCTTATATTAAAACATTTCTTATGTTATAGTTTCTAGTATTAATATATACATATGTACTCAATGCAGAGGATGGAAATGGTGTTCTCTGGGAATTTGACAAATAACTGGAGATTAAATTGTCTCAATGGCTGCTTATGCTTCTGCTAGTTACAACTTTTTGAGTTTTGGTAGAAAGAAGGTATGATAGATAAAAGAATGCATGCAAAAACTTGTTTATGATTGTTTTTGTAACACCATGATTTAAAAAGTAAAAGATCTTTCTTTAAACATATTATTATAAGCGGAAATTGTCATCCGTAAGTGTTCTTATACGACGTTATGGATAAACCATACTGTTACAGTTTGGTGTTACTTGCTCAAAGTAAAAGTAATTAAACCATGCATGGAATAGTCTTTCGATCATCATAACCTTAACATGTTAAAAAAAACACGGGCATTGGGTAGATGGTTTGGTGGACTGCCCACCACAGTCGTGAGGGAGCACGAAAGCAGTTCAGTGTTA
>BJCO01391996.1:0-15407 GCA_018326465.1 Flaveria floridana | reverse complement strand
AGCCAGCAACTGTTGAGAAATGCAATGAGTTGTCCAAACAGTTGTTCTACACTCGTCTTGCCAGGTTAACTTTATGAACTTTGTGTTTTGGTTTAGAGTAGAGTTGCTATGGACTTTGTGTTTTCGTTTAGAGTAGAGTTGCTATTTCATACTTTGTGTTATTATTCACCAATACATTTTCTTGTCACTTCTAAGTTGTTCGTATCCCGTTTAGGTGGCAAATGAGGTGGTTGCGTTGGGTAATGGCCTAATGGGTCAAACAGGTTGGGTTGACCCATCAACATTTTCTGTCCACTGATACAAAAATTGTTTGTAATTTAAATACACTTTGGTCAGCTTTTGTTTGTGTCCCATTTTTAGCTAAGTTTCTAAAACTTTACTGATTTGAGTATTTGGCTAGGTGGAAGTAAATCCGCTTCCAATTGTCCTGTTTTTAGGTAAATGGGTTATTGCCACTTGTAGTATTCTGATAACACAAAGTAATAAGTTGTATATTAACACACTAACCATTGCTATGATGACAGTGGCTAAGGTGGTTGATTGGCGTGACATACATGGTCACGGCAAGTGTGGTGTTTTGCACTTGCAGCCTGTGTTGTAGCCATGGTAACCGAAAACCCTGATCTGAGCCAAATATTATTTTTTGAGGTCTTCAGCTTCATCCATTTTTTATCCAAACGTTTAGCTGCCGTAACAATAAGCCTCGGTTTTCTATGTTTTCAAGAAGCGCAACGCGCGTCGGCGAATCCCAACTAGTTTATATAAAAAAAGTAACCTTAAATACATTACGATTATTTTAAACATAAAAAATAGTAACAAAACACGGTCTATTGGGTCGATGAGTCGACGCCTCATGATTTCACATGGCGGGTATTTTTTTCCCAAAAATCCCATGCAACCCTGTTGTGTCGATAAGTTGACAACACCCTTGACAAGTCAAAAAAATAATACACCCAATTATGTCGATTTGTCAAAGCCATAACAAGTCAAAACAATAATACAACCATCATCGCTATGGATATCGTCACGAAAGAGTCATTTTCTTGTAGTGCCATTTAGCACTTTTTATGTATGTATGTAAGTACAAAGGTGTGTGTAAGTGCGTATGTAGATAAAACGTATTTACCTACATACGTACATATATACATGCATACCTACGTATGTATGCACGTACGTACAAACGTACATATACACATACCTATGTATGTATGTACACACATACCTACCTACGCACGTGGATACAAACATACAGCCAGAGGCATTCTATTGAAGAAGGTTCGATCATCATGGGACAAAGTAAAAACTTCCAAGAAGAAGCATAACTAAAACAAACTCAACAAAAATATGCAACAGAAACCTACCAATTACACAAAAAACAAATGAAGAAGCCATCTAATCTCTCTAAGTGAACAAGAAAATCTGAAAATAAGCTAATATGGAAGGAAAACTAAAGCAATACCACATATTATGAAAAACAAAGATCAAGCAAAATAACCATTAGGAGACCAAAATCTCAATACCCAAATTAATCAATATCCATAAAAGTATAGTAGTTCCATCCAGAAGACAATATCGATCAATAGGGGAAGAATGCAATCACCATTCTGCAAATCAGAAAACAAAAGCATGCTGCTATAGTGAACAAAACTAACTAACTTTGTTTGAACCTGACATCTTGAATTCCCTTTTCGATCTTCCGCGGCAAGAATTTTCAGTCTTTACATGCATTGACATCAAGAGTTCCTTTTGCTTTGTATCCTCGATGGCTTAAACCACAAGCCTCATTTCATACATTCTGCATTCCATCTTGAAGGCATGGGTTCAGTTGTTTCTCTATTGGCTGTAGGTTTTAAGATTTTCTATATAGTACTTGACCTGCTTACATTAACTGTGCAGATAGTTTCCTCTATGAAAAGGCTTACATCCAAAATATTAATTAGCTGATAGATCTCAATTCGAATAAAAGCGTTCAAATTCATGATCATGTGATCTAAAGGATCGAAAATCTTGGAGCTGCGTGTTGCTTGTAGTATTTTGCAGTTCCAATGGCATTCGCGAACGTGCCAAACTGATACTGTTTCCATGCTCAAAGGATAAGGGTTCATCGCGCCAACTCGAAGACTGAGAACTTGTTGACAGAAGAGAGAAAGCATTGTTAACATTTCCAGGTAAGATCGTGTTCAAAGTTGGTTCCATACCTGTTACAAGTTTACCCGGTAAAAAAACAGTCCATCATCGTATATCCTCATTATAGTAATACAGAATACCTTATGAGGTTTTCATTATTTCTATACTTTATTCAGTTTCTAAGTTATATAGGGGACTTGTACTATTGCCCTTGTAGGCAAAAATCAATCAAACACATATTATGTTATGATTTCTAACTAGTGTATGCATACCATTAAGATATGTGTTCCTAGGGATAAACCTCTGTGAACTGAAGTTTAAGGTGCCATTTGTTGGCAAGACATCAACCCCTCCACCTTTTGTGAGTTCTGTGAGGGATTCTGAGCCTTTGAAGTTGCATAAATGTTGATCAGGTTGTGCTGAATCCAAAATAGGGATCGCGCTCATGCCTCTATTTAGACGAAAGTTCATATGTGGTCTTCGATCTGTCATGAAAACAATAATGAAACAGTATGCATTCATCATCTATGCTAACTAGTCCCAAACTCATTAAAAGAAGTGCTACAATGTTTATCATAGAAATGAATGTTCAATGGATAGATTATATACTCCTTAAAACTGTATTGATATTTGATGAATACCATATATTGAAGAGGACATGTGCGTTGAGCCGAAATTGATCTCTTCCACCTGAGGCCTACGTCGCCTAGCATTGTGTGCAGATAGGCGCCGACGACAGCTACGCTTTCTATCATCAAACTCTGACAAATCATGAAACCTGCAAGATCATCCATCATATTTATATATATTTGGACTCATCGTATGCTAGAATAACACTAATAGAAAACTGGGCATTTGCGATCAAAATACAGCAGTGTAAGGTTTGAAAATATGTTATCTTAATTGTTAAACATAACTTTCCTGCTACATTGTTGACAAAACCGACACTCCATCCCGCCTACAATGACTTTAGGGCTCTTGGTGTGATTTGCACAAATCCTATGCCGACGGTGGTAGTCTTTCGCAGATGAAAGGTCAAGGTTGCATCCTTCAACTTGACAATGCAGGGACTGATGTGAAGTAAAGTAAGATGCTCTAGATCGCTTTATCGTAGGAGACGACTTCGTAGGGACTGTAACCATCTTGTTACTGCTACTACTACTGCTAGACGTGCAAGCATGTTTTCCAAGCTTTAATCCGATCATCGCTTCATCGGATAACACCGAAGCTTCTTCCACCACATTAGAGAAGCTCACATTCTCTCCTAACCAACAAGACTCTTCCTTTCCTAAGAAAGCTTTAGGTAAATCATCGAACGCGCTAAAAGTTTTGATTATTTCTTTAGAGGTAGAGTCTGCAGAACCTGAGAAGCATAAATCAACAATATCTGTGCTGGTGTATGGGGCTAACTCCCAATCCCATACTGTTGGAGTATTCAAATTCCAGTCCATCAGATCAAATCTAATGAACCTCACACAAACAAACTAACATTTGCACAGCTCAGAGCGCCAAAAGCTACTGATCTAATAAACGTTACGAACGATATCTTAATGCTTAAATTAAGCTCCATCCATATTCAAACACTAAACTCATCCTGTCAAGAAGTATGTACAAGTTTCTTTATGAATGAAAACGATATAAACACACACATTATAGTCATAATAACAATACGATGAACTAACCGCAGCTGCAGATCATCGAGGTTAATGGAGACCTTTTACAGTACAAGATCATCAGCAAGAAGAGACCCACATAACATATGAAAATGCTGATGAAGTTAAACAACATATGATCTGAGGTGAGCAATCATATAAAGCAGCACCAGAAGATTGCATTAAAGAAGTTTCTTTGGGCACATTAGTACATCCATCAGTTTCATACTAAGGTTAGTATTAAGTTATGGATCAATCAATAGATGTAACTCATTTTGTTGTTAGAAAATAAATGTGATTTGGTCAGTTCAGAGTACCCATAATGGACACCTCAAGGATTGGTAAGGGGTCCCTACAATGGCACTTTCATACTTCCATAAAATTAAGTATACATATTATTAGTTTATACAGATTTTGCTAGTTAAATTTAACATTTGTTAATTTATATTCATTTGAAATTAGAAGTTACTAACTAAAATAATACGTATTAGCTTTCTTGATTAAAATAATGTAATCAAATTTATTAATATGTTCATGAAATATATTAATTGCTTAAGATTGTATTACCAGAAGGGTTTATTGATATGAGATTCTAGTTTTCATTCGTTCTAAGGGATTAGACTGTATTACCATAATAGAGTTTATTAATATGAGCTTAGAGGCTAGTTAGTTTTCTTGTGTTTTTTATGATCTTTATATATATAAAAACCTAACTATTTAATAATACTTATTTAGTACTAATCATTTAACACTATATGTAGATTTGTATATGAAACTTTTATTTTAGTTTTTATAACAATTCATCCATATATGTTTTATATTTTAAACTTTACGTTTGTTGTCAATCATGTGATATTTATTAAAATAAGTTATAAAATGTTAATTTAAAATTTGAGTGTAAAACTAAATTGTAAGAAAATCTTAAAAGGAGTTGTGTAGCAGTAAGCGTCGGAGGTTATATGTTCAAATCTTGTTTCTACTGGTTTTTTATCATAACCTCTTGAAAGCCATATGTACGACACAAACTACGGTTTATTTGATCTCACTTGTTAACAAGATAACCAACCATGTGAGATCAATTCTGACGGGTTCTCATGCTTAAAATAAAGCAAAAAGAAACAAAAATGTATGAACAAATGAATGTTCTTAGGCTTAATCACACTTAAATACTTAATTGACTCTATTTCATATCACTAAAGATGTACAAAAAGTGTGGAATTTTTGAGTCTTTCTTGGGTGGCCCTCACTAGCTTTGGTCAAGAAGTCTGGATACATCTGTCTTCTTTTAATTGCAGTTCATTCTGTCAGACTTGACCATATGAATTCTACAGTTACCTCCATTGGCCAAGACAGATTAAACTAACCACATGCTTTTGGATGCTTCTGACATTCATATTTGCCTCCACTTTCACCATCCAACACACCAATTTTTACCATAATTCACCTTGAGAGTTCCCATGATCTTTTGCCATTTACTACAAATACTTGAACCCAAATGCCTAGTTAGAGTACTTGTAGGGGGTGACTCCTTCGATAGCAGCAGGTGTGACGACAACCATTAGCAAGGGCGAAGCTTCATAGGGGTCGTGGGGCCCGCCCCCCCTCTTTTTTTCGTCAGTAGTGTAAATTTTCGTCTCGATAGTGTAAATTTTTGGTCCGGTAGTGAAAAGTTTTTAATAAATATGAAGTCTGCCTCCTAAAATAGTTTACTTTCGTCCCCACTCTCCTAAGCTTTCGCTCAAGCTCCGCCACTGACCATTGACATTAGGGTTATGCTGATACTATACAGGTTTGTAAAAATTCATCATAAATTATATATTGTTGATAAACTCTATAGGTCTATAACGTGGATGAATAAAGAAAAACTCCCCCCTACTTTATGAAACAATTATACATAAGTACATAACGAACTACAACTAATTTGAATTTGAATACAATATTATTTCTTTTTATAGTTTCTCTAATAGTGCTTATCCACATTAAAAGTATTTTTTTATAGCACCATGTAAAATTTCTCAAACTTTTCCTTCTCTCTTCAATTATTTCTGCAAAGGGCATGCAAATTTTATTTTGTATTCCTTTGTGACAATAACAACCTTGTAAAGTAGGTTGTTGAAACAGCATTAAATCTAGAAACTTTGATGCAAGACTGACATTCACCATCACTTTTCTTTGATGTTATTGATCGGTCCTTCACTTTCTGCCAGCAGTTAAATGAACCCCAATTTATAATTCAAAGCTACTGCTTATTGGAACACCATCCATCTGACAGCCCCTGAATTTTTCTTCGTAGTCCAGTGTTGAAATTTATTATACCCGTCATATAACCCTATATATGTCGTATAGGGAATCGTATAGGACTATATGGGGTTCTGATAGCCCCCCCTGAATTTTTCAGGTTTTCAGTTTCTTTGACTCTATATGACGCGTATAGTTCTATACGATACGTATAAGGGGAGTAGATTTATAGTGTGGGGTTTGTTTATAGTACGAACCGATTCAAATTAAGTTACATTTATTCATATCAATGCTGGCAAACACATACTGTCCACCAATGTGTTTCATAGGTTCTTTTAAGACTAGAGATTAATTAAGAGATTCAATTTAACTTTAGCTTCTAGCACCCAATTATGAATGTCATCTGTCATCAGGCATTGATATTTATGTTGTAAGGTCTATTGTATTACATGTATAATTGATCGTAATCCGTTCATATATTATTATTTTGTTGTTAAGCTCAAACAGTTATCTTAAGTCACTAAGCTCTAATCGTCTAGCTTAAGAACGTAATGATGTCTTTAGTGCTTATGATTAGTCAGAACTCAAAATAAAAATAGAGAATCAAACTGCCATAAGAGTTCAATTTCTGATTATTAGAAAGAATTATAACATACACTTGAGTTCAAACTTTGTGCTTTTATAGTGCCCACGCAGTATTACTATGGTCATGTCAATGGACATTGGCGGAACTAGGAGAGGGTCAAGTGTCACACCCCGTTGACCGGGTCTGACCGTGACCAACTGATATCATCATAATACAGCAGAAAATAAATGGATCCAAACTTAATCATTACATAACTTCAAATTTCCTTACATTAAATAGTCTAAAAATCCAATGAGATACATATTTTATTCATTGTTCATAAATAGAGGATTGAATAGGATAGTAGCTAATTCTCCAACGGTTCTTCTAAGGCTGCTCCTATTCATTTGACACCTGTCAGTTACACATAACCTTAAATACACACTCAAAATACGCCAACATAATGTTAGTGAGCCCATGAGTTTTAAGACACGTTACCTTTCGTGGCAATATACTATTCAACCATTTTGATAAAATCATAACTATAATATAATATCATGATGCACTACAGAATATATCACAATCAATATTGACCCGGACTTTCCCGCCCGAGTGCTAAAATATCCCCTAACCCGTTACCACTAGATTGTTGGGTTTAAGTGTGCCCTGCTAAGCACGGTTAAATGACACTAATTTGTGACACAACGATTATTGAATCTCAATGGGGGGTTTCCCTGCATAAATGGCTCATTGTGTGCGGGGGATTCCCCAAATAGTACTATCCACAAATCACACGGCTCCTAATGGAGTTAATGATTGTGCTCCGTTCGGGTACAAGAGCGGGTAGTATTGTATCATAATAACATAATCATAATATTTAACGAGAATGTATTTCACCTTAAAAAGTTGTAAAGTAAAAAGGGGGTTCATAAGACTCACCTGTGGTTGATCACTTGGTTGTTTGTAGGGTTTGGATGCTACCGACCGTGAGGGTTTCTATGTCCATTTAAAATTAGTTAGTTCTATATTTATTAGATTATCTACACCCATCCCCTAAGGTTTGTGTTTGTATACTTTGGCTTGATAGGCTTTGCTTTATGTATGTGAAATCTTGCTTTATGTTCTTAGGTTTTGGTTAGCATGCTTAGCTTGTTTAATTTTTAAATCTTTACCTCATGTTTTCTAATCATTTTTTGTTCTTATAGGTGTGGTATGATATTAAAACAAGAAGGTTTTAATGTTTTGGCAAGATTGGTCCCTTAACTTTGCTAAGTTTACGTTTTGACCCTAAAGTTTAGGATATTTGCATTATAATCTCTTATAATAGTTTTTATAATTTTTAGTGGATTAGGCTACTATAATAAGTGTTTTTTTATGTTATTTGGTCTTTCTTAACGGTTTCAAGTGCTTGTTTTCGATTTAAGCGTTTTGTGAAGTTATATTTAGTTACTCTTTTATTTGAGGTTGTTGGTTGGTCAAATTGAGGGTTTATGCATTAAATATACATATTTAGATGATAATTGGTTATTGAAGAATTAACAATATAGTTTCAAGATCAGTGAGTTACTTATGATGTCCTTAAACGTGTACTGTATCACGATTCGGGCGTATTAACGATGTGTGATTAGTCTATGGTTATGTTTATTTATATTTGTGACCAAGTGGTAAGTTATAGTTCTCTAAAAATTAGTTAATTTTTAAAGATTTGAGGTTATCTATATATTTTGTGATTTTTCTTATTTATTTTACCGGCAGTTAATTATTATAAAACGTTATAATTCGTAACTCCTTTATAGTATTCTAATACTCATAAGTATTTATTTTTTAGTTTGTATTGGCCTTAACTAAGTCATTAGTTTCTGTAAATTTTGGTTTTTAGCTTGTTGTATCGGTTTTGGGATTTTAACGTCTTCGGTTCGGGTTGTTAACGGTTTTGGGGTTTTTGTTGTCCTTAGTCAACTTTTTATCATTTTTGGCTTTTAATATACTTATAATCATTTTTAGTTTCTGTAATTTCCACCAAAGCTACTCTTAATTTTGTTTTTAACAATTTTCTTTATTTTATGGAGGATATACTTGGTATTTTTGTTTATTAAGGAAATAAATTCCAAAATTTATGAAATTACATTTCTAGGCTTTTATGAGTATAAAAAAACTACTGGAATTTTTATATTACCAAATAACATATATTTATTATTTTCGTTAGCTAGTCCGATTAGTTTTGTTAGATATTCGTTACATCTCGGTTAAGTCTCGTTTTTGGGTTTACTACTTGTTTTAATCTGATTTCTCCCTTACCAAATATTCTATAATATAAATATAACTTAAATAAATTAGCCCCCTTTCTATTTCTTGTAATTTTTATAAAATGTTAGTTTTTTAACTTGTAATTTTATAAAATGCAAAGTACACATGTTTTATGTATAAAATTTTGTTTGTGACTTAAAATAGTTCTTTTAAACCTCCAGAATATTTTGGTTAAAGCTTTTGAACTTGTATAATACATGTTTATATATTTGTGTTAAAAACATGTTTTCGGGTATGTTAAACTTAACAAACTCGTGTTTGTGATTGAATAGAGTTTTGAGATGATTTGAGTACCTTATTATTACTGAAAAATAATAGGTTTTATGATATCACAAGAAGTTGGGGGTGTGTGGTGTTAGTGTTATCACTAACGTGATGAAACGCGATGTTTACGCGTTTTCGGGTTATAGCTTGTTACCTTTGCGATTAGTGTGACTAGGGGGGGTCGAATGGCTGATATGGGACCTTTAGAAGTCAAGAAAACGTTGTGCAAAAGTGGTGGTTAAGTCAAGTGAAGAAATGGAAGAAAGAACTTGAATGTGCTCAAGTGTGTGTGTGTGTGTTGAAGTTTTACCTTGTTCTTGAATGGTTGTTGTTGTTTGAGAGTGTGATACTCCTTGGATTCAAAATGGCTGGAGTTTATGTTGTGCAAGTGAAGAGTAGAGAGTCAAGTGAGAGTAGAGAGAGTGGGTTTAAAAAACAAAGTGTGAAATGGAGTGGATGTGGTGGTAATATGGTGGTGTTCGGCCGAGGGGTATGGGGGGGGGGTTGGGATGCTCAATTTCTTGGTTTTGAGGAGATTATAGCTGGAATTTGGGGTGATTTTGGTGACTATTGCAAGTCACTATGATTCTAGGTGATCTCCCCATGCATTGGGTGAAATGAGGGGTGATTTGACTAAGCATAAATTTTAGTTTTTAAAATCTTTTATAAACTTTTATAAATATTAAAGTGTGGCTTAGATTTGTGGGTGTTTTTATTATATAATTGTGTATATATACATGTATATATACGGGTGTACGTGTCGGGAGGGTGTGCTTCGGGTGTGTGGGTGTGCATCGGGTATACGTACCCGTACGCATGTATGTGCATGTGTGTGTGTGTCGCGTATATGTGTGTGTGTAGCGTATATGTGTGTGTGTAAGTGTCGTATGCATGTATATATGTATACGTATATGTGGGTTATGGGTATATATATATGTATATATATTACGTATGCATGTATGTATGCCGTGAATATAAATATATATATATATATATATATATATATATATATATATATATATATATATATATTCATGTGTTTTAGTTTATTGTGTTTAGTAGTTGATTATTTTGTTAGTTTTTATTTAAGTTGTTTAATGTAAGTTTGGGTGTCAACTTTTGTATTTAATCAATTATAGATGCATTTTCATGTGTATGTTTGTTTTATTTATTAGTTGGATTAAGTAAATTACATTTTTGTTGCTAGATATTTAAATTCAATGTAATGTTTTACTGGGTGTCTTATATATATAATAAGTTTTGGCATGAGATATTTTAAGTGGCTAATTAACTTTTATAAAGTTTAATATATTTTGGATGGTTAATTATATTTTGTAAAACTAATGAATGCTAAGTTTGGTTTCAATTTTTCTTTTAACAAATTCCTCCTTGTTTTCTACAGTAGCCCGCCCGTGGGCCATTGGGTCGGTTCAAGCATGCCCTAGAATTAATTAATGGCCCGTTGGCCCATATTGATCAAGTGGGCCGATGCCCCTCAAGTTAATTGGCCCAATGGCCCATCATGGCTCGTTGGGTCCAATCCCATTCGGGTGATTGTGTTGGTTGTGGGCTCAAGCCCAGTGCTGTTGAGCCCAATTCATGACCTTCTAAACTGAATTTGATGTCAGGGTGTGACCCAATAAGATCTCTAAAAAAAAAGGCCAAAAAACCGGGGTTATCACATCAAAGTGTCTGTTGCTGGTCATAAGAATCTGTCAATTTTAGACATAAAAGTCAAGTTTGTTTTTCTAAGAAAAATATGAATTGATTTTCAGCTTTTGATTTTTGAATACAACTTGTTACATCTTTGTTCAAAAGATTATTAACTAACTTTTCTCTAGGGAATAAATGCAAAAAATCATAGTTGCGCAAATCTGACTTTAAAGATCCATTAAAGAAAAAAAATTTATTTGAACGAAAGGTTAATAAGTTAATAAAATCAAGTTAGTAATTATTCCCCCATACCAGAAATTAAAACCATGACTTTCAAGAGAAGCAAAGTTGGCAAATAGAGAACTAATGACATATTTAAGAGACATAACATTTTTTTTAATTTTTTTAATGACTCTAATTACGCACACTTCTACCTGGATCTTTTAATTAGTTACATCATAGTTTAGAATTAACATAAGACCTTTCCTCTAATAGCATAAGCCTCTACCATGCCATGTGAGCTACCCCGCAAATGATAAAAAACCATGTGTTTTAATGACATCAACAAGATTAATCATTCTTTAACAATTCTGTATTCATATACAAATCCCAAATCACAACTCTTGGCTTCTTTTTAAATGTATGATAACTAGACTCATACACTAATAAGGAAAGCACATCACGTCAAGTTCTTTAAAAATTATTTTAATACATGTGATCTTAAGGTTTTTATTTTGGTTACAAGTGAGATAGTGTTGGTGGACCGATGGTGGTGTTTTCATGATGTTGATGTAGGTTAAGAGAGAGAAAGACAGACGAAGAGAAGCAGATTGTGAGTCCATTACTTCTTTAAAAAACATTTGTTTTACGTTAGGATGAAGGCTTGATAAAAAAACATATTTAAAATGACATAAATGCCCATCACGTGAGGGGCGCATGCTAGAGGTAACGATGAAAATGGATGGAAGTTAGTGCAAAAGACGGTGAATTTACAAAAATTTCAAATAAATATATTTAGTTATTCATTGTACTTATTGAAGTGTAAGGACATACAATTCAATTTTATATATTTAGAAAAAGACAATCTATGTATTTACTCTAGATTTTACTAGTAAAATATTAATTTCTTTATGGGTTAGTGTGTAAGACATGACTTTGAGGGTATAGCATAATAATGACGTCCAACCCTTATGTTTAATTGGGTTTTTTAAAAGCTTTACACGACTAATTTAACACCCATATATTTTTATACGGGTGTATAAAGGCTATATGGGTTGTATGCGTGCAATTGTTATTTTTTTGAACAATGTTATACTGGATCATATTATAATTAACTAATAGTTAAGGATAGATTCATGTAACTACGAACCCTAATTTGGAATATAATCACAATCATTTACGATCACAAACATTCCTTTTACTCTAACTTGATTATCATATATAACACCAACTAGCCGCGCAAAAAAGGAACATTTATATGATCAAGAGTGGGTTTTTTAATCGCTCCACCCAAGTAAGGTTTATCTTCTGGTTTGTATTAACAAACCATAAATAAGAAAATTTACTAATAGAATCAAAATTCTTATCCATCCTTTTCCTTATTTGGTGTGAAAGACAACTTCGGTTACATACCGCCACAAGACACCCCAGAGTACATGACGATGGCTTCCAACGAAGTCAATCGGATATTGAGAGATCATGAGTTCCATATCTAACCATCTAGCAATCACCCTCCATATTAGAGTGACATTAGTTTTATTAACATGTGATCTTACCTAAGATAAAATAAACTATAATGCCTTCAAAACAACATTATAATGCTGAATTACCTGCATGATTCCGTGACAAGATTAGAGTAAATCTAATTTTTATAATCATGTGATTTGTGAAGAGAAGCACTTGTTTCCCCCAAGACTTCATATGTAATATGTTGGAATTTTGGACATAAAATAATTATATTTATATATTTGGTATATAAATAGTTATTTATTGGTTTAAGTTTTAGTTTTGCAACAAACTATACCGTGTCCAAACTGAAGCTAAGATGAATTAGATATCGATGCTCGAAGTTAAGTGATCGCAATGAAAAAAGTGAAACTTGGATGATTATTGTAGGAAATTGTTGCAATTTCTTGCATAATGCTAATAAAGCCATGTATTGATTAACATGGATGTTTTATGTCTTGACCAAGTCTTTTAATAAATATTATGAATGATTATTATGGATCCTAATTTTTAATAAATATTATGAATGATTATTATGGATCATAATTTTTATTAAAATTGGTATTAAACATGTCATGAATAAAATGAGGGTTTTAATTTGGTCTCATAAAATATTTCATAAATCAAATGAAAGTTTTGGTTGAATCATAAAACTCACATTAATGTGAAGTCTTTAGCATGAGTATATAACCAAACTCATGATGAGAAAAGAAAGAAGAGAAGAATAAGAAATTTATTTTCTTTAGTATCCAAGTTTTATAGAAATTTAGAGAGGGGCACTCTCTAAATTGTTCTTCCTATACCATCATCTTTAACTTTTTCCATATAACATTATAACACATATTATATCCGGTGATCTCTCGGTTTTGAGACACTCTTCGGCAGTACATACTGCTTTGGCTGTTGTACCCTGGGAGACATACGTGTTATCTTGAGTAGAGACGCGAAATATGTTTTAAGGGACCCGTGTCTAACACGATTCTCAGCCACAACCGTCAAATTTTTGTTTGTTAATTGTTGCAGTCAAGGGGTATAGTTGAAGATTCAAACATGATGAAGACTCGTGTCAAGAATGTTATATGAAGACTCGTTGGAGTATATACTAAAAACGGATGTTCGAATCAAGTTTGGTACATGTATATTGTTTATATTTATTTTTCTAGTCGTATTTGTAAACGGTATTGTACTATAATATCTCTCATGGCTAACGAGAGTATCGTTAGAATTACTATCTTTAATATAAAAGTGAACATATTTCTTACATAATATGTGTGTGTTATAAATTATGGGATACATGCTCAATTGAACAGGACCCGAACACGATGAGATTATTTAGGTATTTACTTTACGGATTTGAATTTGTCGTAGAAAGTGAAACTAAGATTGGTGATATGGGTCATAGTGTGTAGCTAAAACAAGTAGTGGCGTATTCAGAAAATTTTTTCATGGGGGCGGAAACTTTTTAAGGGTCGGTTGACGAACACGGTAACGTTATATAACATTTTTTTAAAACCATTTCGGGTCCATGATGGGTTGGATCGGGTCGGCTTATTTAAAAAAAAGAAAACAATCAAACTAAATTTCATAAAACCAACAAAGCACGCCAAATATCATTACAAAAACATAATAAAGGTAGAATATACCTAAAGTTGTTCTCTATTAGGTTTTATTTTTTAAAATCTTTCCATAACAACATCTAGGGAGACATTCCTAAGTAAATCTTTCTTCTATAAAACAAATACAACTATCGCTTAAATTTTCATCACCCGTCTAATTACGCAAATCAAACTTTACGCATTTCATTGCCAAAAAACATATTTTAACTGTTTCGGTTGCAACGGGTAATACGAGAGTTAGCTTCAATAAACGATATACCGTTGTAAATGAAAGGTTTTCTTTGTTTGAACCATTAGGTGTATAAGACTTGATAAACCATTCAAGTTGGCTAATCGACTATCTGCTTTTAATTTGTCAATATAAATCTCTAGTTCAACCAGAAGTCTTCTTTTATCATCTTTATCAAAATCATTCGAATACAACTCGGATAATCTTAGTATTTTTAAAACGTCAAACCCATCAAAATTATCACAAGGACTCAAACTACTCAAATAAACAAGTAAGTTGAATATTACCTCGTTAAAACGATTCCCAAACTCTTGTATTTGCATATCTAAAACCGTGAAGCAATCGTACTCAAAATAATGGCGATATGTGTGTTTTTTGTCTTGGCTTCTTTAGGTTAATGTAATCATCATCCATGTTTATCACTTTAAGTTTATATTTTTCTTAGAAAGAGTTAACATTGTCAAAGAACTCATTGAAACCCTCCATTCTAAATTTCCCAAGTGTGCATTTGGTAGAAACTAATAAAACCGCATTCAACAGATCTTATATCATAATCTTAGTATCTTATAGATTACAATATACAATATAATCCTATGTCAATTTTCAAACCCTAGTTTCCAACCAAAAAATAAGAAACCGAAAAATAAGAAATAAAAATTTGTACACACTACCCGGCCAAAAGTGGACGTGGAAGGCTCGGAGCAGGTCGCCGGAGAGACTGGCTGGTCGGAAGTGGGAGCCGTTAATCGGGAAGTCAGTGTCGGAAGGTCACAGTTGGTGGGGGTGTTCGGCAGTGGGTATGTGGGGATAATTAGGGATTTGATGTAAGGCCCCGTTCCCGGGCACCTCACGGTTGGTCATTCATCGCACATGGAACGTTTTAAAACATATATTTACTTTGCAGCGGAATTTAAAAACATTCGTTAATAACAAAAACATGTCATTTATTTCATTACATCATTCTTTTTATCTAAAAATACAACGACATGTCAAAATATGGATGCCAGCCTCCACAACTGAGTAGTCGCCCT
>BJCO01391981.1:0-15217 GCA_018326465.1 Flaveria floridana | reverse complement strand
CAACTCATAAAGAATTGTAATCTTTCTTTCTTTATGCTTGCAAGCCTTTACTTTCTTTCGTTCTTTATGTTCCACTTTCATTATCATTAATCTTCTCTTTCATTAATGATAATACTTTACGTTTATGGTTATAAACACACCATTTAAAGTCACACATCAATATATCATATCATGAGGAACATAAGAACAAATCATACATAAGCATAACATCATCACACATTAACATATATGAGATATCACCCATCATCTATCACCAAAAGTCAACTTACAACCCCCGGGAACATCCCCAGTCAAAGCCTACAGAAAATAATTCTAAGTCTTACGCGCATGGGCACTATGCAGGCACACGACCTTCTGGGCGCATGGGAACACTTAGGCGCATGGGACACTTAGTCAAATTCAGCCTAATTCTAGGCGCATGGATACTATTAGGGCGCACGAGTTTCAGGCGCATGGGACTTAGGCGCATGACAACTAACTTTAACTACCATTGTCATAATTCTGTTCCAATTCTAATTCTAACATGTTCTATGCTTAATTCTTACATTCTAAGCAACAGAACACATCAACAACATCATCATAACATTATAATCGCCCAAGACATACTCCACCCTTATGCACATACACGTGAACATACGGTTAACATACCCACTTTTATAAAAACATACATACACGCATTTCTAGCCCCAAAATCAGTTAAAACATGTAAAAAGTGGGGTTCTTGAACTCACCTTATGCAACTTTGAGTATGACTTCCTTTAAACCCGTTTGCACTTATGAGTTCAAACACCTAAAAACCCACCAAAACACATAACCGAACACACAAACACATATAAGCACAAACTCGAACTGAAATCAGTCAAGAACACCTAAATACCATTGAATTCTTACCTTGAATTCGACTTCTCCTTCTTCTTCTTCAAAAACCCAAACTCTCTGATCTTTCTCTCCCTAAAAACTGGCTGAAATGAGATGTGCAGACAACATGGGTGGCCATACCACCTTTTGTACCCACTTTTGATACTTTTTGTCCTTTTGACACTTTTAACCCCTCAACTTGTGTTAAATTACATTTCCTCCTTTTATTCACGTTTATTCTTTCTTTCTCGTTTATTAAAAATTATCCGGGCGTTACAAGTCCACCCCCCTTATATAGGTTTTGTCTCCGAAACCTGTCATTCCTCAAACAGATGAGGGTAATGCTGCCTCATCTCTTCGTTAGTCTCCCACGTAGACTCGGATCCTTTCCCGTGCTTCCACTTCACCCGCACAAGGGGAACCGCTTTATTCCTTAACCTTTTCTCCTTACGATCTATGATCGCCACTGGTTACTCCACATAGTTGAGTCGTTCATCTACTTCAATATCTTCCAGTGGTACAACCATATCCTCATCTACCAAACACTTCCGCAAATGAGATACATGGAATGTCGGGTGAATTCCATTTAACTCACCAGGTAGTTCTAACTTATAGGCCACCTCTCCTACTCGAGCAATAATTCGAAAAGGCCCTATATACCTCGGGCTTAACTTGCCCCGCTTTCTAAACCGTATGATCCCCTTCCAAGGTGAGACTTTCAACATAACTCTATCGCCCACCTGGAACTCAATTGGTCGATGTCTCTTATCGGCATACGACTTCTGCCTGTCTTTGACCGCCTTCATAAAGGCTTTAATCTTTTTGAGCTTCTCAATCATAGCCTCAATCACCTTAATACTTCCCAACTCCTTCTGACCAATATCACCCTAACAAACAGGTTTCCTACATCTCCTACCATATAACATCTCGTATGGTGGCATGCCAATGCAGGCATGATAACTATTGTAATATGAGAACTCAGATAACGGTAAGTGTTCATCCCAACTTTCTCTAAAATCAATGACACATGCCCAAAGCATATCTTCAAGTGCCTGTTTGGTTCTCTCTGACTGACCATCCGTCTGAGGATAATAAGCCATGCTGATGTGTAGCCTCGTCCCCATCGCATCGTGAAATCTCTTCCAAAACTTAGATGTAAACCGAGTGTCACGATGAGATACAATAGACACATGTACGCCATGACGAGATACAATCTTCTTTATGAATAAATCCGTTAATCTCTCGGAGGAATACGTCTCTCAGATCGGTAGGTGGTGAGCACTCTTCATCAAACGATCAAATATCACCCATATGGCATCATACCCTCTCGGGGTACGCGGTAACTTTGTAATAAAGTCCATAGTGATATGCTCCCACTTCCACTCGGGTGTATCCAAAGGTTGGATTTTCCAGTACGGCTTCTGATGCTCCGCCTTCACTTGCAAATAAGTAAGGCACTTACTCACGTATTCTGCTACGTCACGCTTCATACCCGGCCACCAATAATTCTTCTTCATATCATGGTACATCTTGGTAACACCGGGATGAATGTAGTATCGAGTCTTATGAGTTTCATCCATTATTCGTCCCCTTAGATTTCCGTATCGGGGAACCCACATCCTCCTATTTTAAGTTTTAACACCGAGAGTGTTCTCACCTAATTCCGCGACTGGACCTTTCATCCTTTTAGAGTTAAGACGATCTTCTTTCAAAGCCTCGTCTTGAAACTCCTTGACCTGCATCATCACATTAGAGGTCATAATCAACTGATATGCCTTCACTCGAATCGGCTCGAGTCTTTCCTTTCGGCTTAGGGCGTCTGCCATCACGTTGGCCTTGCCTGGATGCTAGCGGATCTCGCAATCATAGTCCTTGATGAGCTCTAACCACCTCCTTTGCCTCATATTGAGGTCCTTCTGCTCAAAGAAACACTTTAAGCTGTTGTGGTCAGTGAAGATGGTGCACTTCGTCCCGTACAACTAGTGCCTCCAAATCTTTAAAAGCGAAGACCACCGCAGCTAGCTCTAGATCGTGTGTGGGATAGTTGACTTCATGGGTTTTTAGCTGTCGGGACGCATAGGCTATTACCTCACCTCGTTGCATAAACACGCAACCTAGCCCATAATAAGAAGCATCCGAATATACCACTAAGTCTTCACTCCCCTTGGGTAATGTCAAGACAGGTGTTTGAGTTAATCTCGCCTTTAACTCCTCGATGGTATTCTCCTATTCTCGACCCCACACAAACTTCACATCCTTGCGAGTCAATTTAGTCAAAGGTGAGGCTATCTTTGAAAAGTCTTGGATAAATCTCCTGTAGTAGCCCGCCAATCCTAAGAAGCTACGAATCTCGGATGGCGTCTTTGGAGACTTCCATTGCATCACCACCTCAACCTTTGCCGGGTCCATCATGATTCCCTCAGCATTTACCACGTGACCCAGAAATTGCACCTCGCGCAACCAAAAAGCACACGTAGAGAATTTAGCATACAACTTTTCTCTCCTAAGTGTCTCCAATACCTCACGTATGTGGCCGGCGTGTTCTTCCTCGCTCTAAGAATAAATCAGGATATCATCAATAACCACGATCACTGATTTATCTAACATCGGCCGACACACTCGGTTAATCAAATCCATAAAGGCAGCTGGCGCGTTAGTTAAACCAAAAGACATAACGAGAAACTCGTAGTGTCCATAACGCGTGCGAAAAGCTGTTTTAGGGATATCTTGCTCCTTTACTTTCGACTGTTGGGAACCAAACCAAAGATCAATCCTCGAGAACCAACTGGCACCTTGCAGCTGATCAAACAAGTCATCATTCCTCGGTAACAGATACTGATTCTTTACTGTCAACTTTTTCAGCTCTCGGTAGTCGATGCCATCCGCATGCTACCGTCCTTCTTCTTCACAAACAATACTGGAGTAGCCCAAGGAGAGATGCTCGGTCGGATAAACCCTTATCCATCAACTCCTGCAGTTGATCCATTAGTTTCTTCATCTCGGTAGGAGCTAACCGATACAGTGCTTTGGCAACGGGTTGAGCACCGGGTATTAGATCAATCTGAAATTTGATCTCACGATCCGGTGGCACACCTGATAAGTCTTTTGGAAACACGTCTAGGAAATCACACACCACTGGTACGTCAAACAGTTGTGGTATTAACACGTCCACATCTTTCACATAGGCCAGATAGGCATTATATCCATGTCTCATGCACTTTCCTACCACCGCCATCGAAATCACCTTTGGAACCGTAGTGACGTGATCACCGTAGATCGTCACCGAGCTTCCATCGGGTGCAGCTAATCGAATTATCTTCTTTCGGCATGCGATGTTCGCGTTATAGGTTGCTAACCAATCCATCCCTAGTACTACATCAAATCCACCTAGGGGCATCACATGTAACTTAACAGCAAACCTATGACCTTCTAATTCTATGGCATAGTCCTCTATCACATCAGTAATTCTTATGGACTTACCAATAGCATTTTCTACATCAAATGGATCATAAATACTTCTACTACTAACAGTTAACTTATCATTCCTACTTGCACCAGAATCAAATAACACGGAGGCACAAGTAGTTGCCCTCTGTCCTCCTTCCTTCGGCTTCTTCTTCGCCCCAGAACTCTCAGCCCTTGGTTTCTTGTAGTCCCTGCTCACGTGGCCTTCCTCACCACAGTTATAATACTGTATAAGCCCACACACCTTTGCCATATTACCGGGCTTCCCACACTTAAATCACACATTCATCCCCCACTTGCCTTCACCAACGTGCTCTCTTCCACACTTACCACACTTACCACACTTTTTCATCTCCGAACTTAAGGACACCATCCTCTGCTCATCCACTTTCCTCCTTTTATTGTTTGGAGTGAAACCTCCACGTCGAAACCTCTTCTTTTCCCAGCTCTTATCACCATCACTCGTCTTCTTCACCTCGACTACTGCCACTTCCCTCTCATCATACAGCCTACCCTCCAGGTTTACCACCGATCAAAAGGTATCCGGCCGGGCAGTGGTCAAATGCCTGCGTACGTCAGCTGGCAATCCCCAGATGTACTTCTTAATCTTTCTTGACACTGACATCACCTGATCCGGCACCAACCTTGCCATCTCATTAAACTTGGTGGTGTATTGCTGGTGTGTCATGGTACCAGCCTCCAGCTGCTGGAACTCGCTCTCTATCTTGTCGAATTCCCGATGAGGATAGAATTCCTCGATCACCAGCTTCCTCAACTCCGACAACCTCATCCTGCTTATGGCCTTGTTACCTTCAGCCTGGACAATATTGTCCCACCAGCATAAGGCCGTGTCCATAAATGAGTGGGTAGCAAACTTCACCTTTTGATCTTCTTGGCACTCACTAATGTCAAGTACCGCCTCCATTTCTCTCATCCATCGGTGAGCAGCAGCAACAGTGCCATTCCCATCGAAAGTCGGGGGCTTGCATATCTAGAATGCCTAATAGTTGCCATCACGTGCAGTTTCCTGCACTGCTTCTTCCTCCTCCTCCTCCTCACTCGATACAATCATCTTGGTCTCTGGTCGTTCCTTTTCTTCCCTTCCAGTGGTCCTTCTCCTCTCTTTCCTCTCATCCTCTCTCAGCGCTGTAATAACTTCAGTCACCATAGATGACGGTATCGTCTGCGTAACTTGATGCACCTCCTCTACCACTGCCTCTTTTACTGAGGCCCTTAGATTTGCACTATCATCACCACCTTCCTGGTGATGTATCTCGGGCTCTTCACGGGCCCTCTCAGTCATCTTAGCCTGGTTCCTAGTGACACGCGGTTTAGCACCACATCCTCCCTGTGCTCCACCCCTAGAGGCCTTAGACGATCTATCTCCAGCCATTCTCTAATCACTATAAGATTCAAACACTAACACAATCATTCAAGGAATAGCTCAGTTGATGTCAAGTATAGTAAGTCCCTAATTACAGTGGCCAGTTGTGATTAGCCACCTACTTTACTCTTCACACCCTAAGCATTTCCTATCCTGACTATATAAACATCTAAATCTACGAGGATCACATAAGTCAAATAGCATACACTCATGATAATTATAAACTTCAAGAAATGAATTACCTGATAGCACGTAGCTACTCGGGCTGGCATCCCTTTCCTTTATCTCATTCTTAGTTTAAGATTAGGTTTTGAAAATATTTACCCAATTCACATAAACTTTGGCTCTGATACCAACTTGTAAGGCCCCATTTCCGGGACCTCACAGTTGGTCATTCATAGCACTAGATATACACATTATTATACATTTCATAAAATATCACAGCGGAAGTCATTTAAAAAAATCCATTCATTTTATTAATAATTACTATTGTTATACAATACAACACTTGTTCATCTACAAAAGAAACTTTCACTGATTGCATTATAAAACAACAATAATAACATGCGTGAATAGATGCCAGTCTTGCCCTGCCAAGTAGCCTTCCTGCGTGCCATCCTCAGCAAGTTTTACCTGCCAACTAAAAATGCATAAAAGTTAGCGTTGCTGAGTGAGTTCTAGTTTTATAAGTATCAAAATACTTTATACGTTTCATACGTAAAATACTCATTCCCATAATACTTTCTTTACTATCACACATGTTCATTCGTTATCGTACGTGTTCGTTTGTTTCATACTTTATCATTTCATTCGTTCTTACTCGTTTTCGTACTTTATCCTTATCTTTCGTTAACATTCGTCTCATACTTTATCACTATCTTTCTTTAACGTTCATTATCTACTTCATCACTTCGTTCATTTCATACTTTATCCTCTCGCTCATTTCATACTTATTCTAGATCTTGTCAGACTTTTCTCCTATCGTGGTCCGAAACCGCCATTCCGAGCACGAAGCTCCTTTACTAATTCGCATGAAGCCCGTGGCCCAAAGCCACCATTCTAGGCACAAAGCCCCGTTACTAACTGGCGCAAAGCCGTCTCATATATTGGCACAAAGCCCGGGGTTGAATGACAAGGATCCCGTTTCGTACTATGGGTTCAGTCACCTAGACTGATCCCCTTGTGTGTGAACCCTCATGGGTTAAAATCACACGTTATAAAACACACAGTTGAGCTATCAACTCACAAAGAGTTGTAATATTTCTTTCTTTATGCTTACAAGCCTTTACTTTCTTTCGTTCTTTATGTTCCACTTTCGTTATCATTAATCTTATCTCTTTCATTAATGATAATACTTTACGTTTATGGTTATAAACACACCATGTAAAGGCACACATCAATATATCACAACAAACAAATAATACATAAGCATAACATCATCACACATCATCATACATGACATATCATCCATCATCCATCACCAAAAGTCAACTTACATCACCCCCGGGTACATCCCCAGTCAAAGCCTACACTTTACATGTTTTCTAAAATTCAGAAAATAATTCTAGGTTTTAGGCGTATGAGCACTATGCAAGCGCATGAGCACTATGCAGGTGCATGGCCTTCTGTGCACATGGAAACACTTAGGCGCATGGGACACTTTGTCAAATTCAGCCTAATTCTAGGCACATGGATACTATTTGGGCGCATGAGTTTCAGGTGCATGGGACTTAGGCGCATGACAACTAACTTTAACTACCATTATCATAATTCTATTCCGATTCTAATTCTAACATGTTCTAAACTTAGTTCCTACATTCTAAGCAACAAAAACACATCAACAACATCATCATAACATTATAATCGCCCAAGACATACCCCACCCTTATACATATACACATGAACATACGGGTAACATACCTACTTTTATAAAAACATACATACATGCATTTCCATCCCTAAAATCAGTTAAAATGTGTAAAAAGTGGGGTTCTAGAACTCACCTTATGCAACTTTGAGTACGACTTCCTTCAAACCTTTTTGCACTTATGAGTTTAACACCTAAAAAACCCACCAAAACACAAAACCGAACAGACAAACACATATAAGCACAAACACGAACAGAAATCAGTCAAGAACACCTAAAAACCATTGAATTCTTACCTTGAATTCGACTTCTCCTTCTTCTTCTTCAAAAACCCGAACTCTCTGCTCTTTCTCTCTCTAAAAACCGGTTGAAATGAGATGTGCAGACAACATGGGCAGCCATACCACCTTTTGTACCCACTTTAGATACTTTTTGTCCTTTTGACACTTTTAACCCCTCAACTTGGATTAAATTGCATTTCCTCCTTTTATTCACATTTATTCTTTCTTTCTCGTCTATTAAAATCTATCCGGGTGTTACATTACGTACTTGTGTTCTTAGTATCTTCTATAAAAAAAACTTGGTTTCCTATTTGATCTGTTAAGTGTTCTAACACTCTCCTCATTGTGACATTGATTGTATTGACCACACTTAACCGGTCCTGTAATAAGCTTTTAGTAAATTCTTGTAGGACCAAATTTCTTAGAAATTACAATCTTGCTCTAGCATGTCAAAATTTTTTTTTGGATGTTAGAAGTTGGTATGAAAGCCTAGTTTGAGAGATCCTATCATAATTGTGTGCTTGGACTCAAATCTAAGCTCTTAAAGGACATGAACAAGTGGTTTGATGCTTGATCTAGAATCCAAAAGATAGTATGAATTGACATTACTAGAAAACTAATTTATTTGAGACTGATGTTATTGTTAATAAATTATCATGATAGACTAGAGAATTTAGTATAGAGACAAGGCTAGCACTATACATGTTAGTGTAATCGTAAAAATGCTGTAATACTAAGCTTTTGAGTAATCTAAGGTAGAAGGTAAATGATTATAATATACAGATATCGTTCCTTGAGAATATTGTGTAAGTAAGGTACAAGTCACACCTTTGCTTAAGATATTTGATGAAGGAATGCATATTCTACAATTTCAGTTTGCTAGTATAGGTAACATTGAGAAAGACTCCAACAAGGTTCTTGAAGATGGGGGTAACAAAACCAATGATGATCATAAATCTAATAAGATTAGTCATAAAGACATGGTGTCCAGTATTGCTAACCATTTAAAATATCTACCAAGGGTTGTTAAAGATCAAATAAATTGATGAAGAAGTGGCAAATGTTTTCCAAACTTCCATTCCATTATTCTTGGGAGAGATCGAAGGTATTTTAAGGGACCTCATCCATTAAGAGTTGGATTGAGGTATAAATACATGACAAATAAGAGGAAACTAATCTAGGGGTAGACAAGGGAAAGAAGGAGATAGCCCAATTTATGTCTTCAAGGATTTTATGCCTAGTGAGTCTAAAGAATTTAATAGTGAAGTTGACCCCTTGATTAGTAAAAGATGGATAACCAAAATCGAGAATGTACTAATAAGTGTTGTGTTAATCCCTCTAATCGATTGATGTTCTCTAGAAATGTACCAATGGAAATAGCCAATGATTGGTAGGATTTGTTAAGACAAGAAAAAGGAAGAGATGGGATAAAGAGTATGTTGTGGTAGGATTTTAAGGTCATGTTCCTTAAACGTTTCTACCCATATGCTGTAGTCAGCCGGAACACCAAGAGTTCGTGGAACTCAAGGAAACTTAACACATAATGGAACAAATTACTACAATCCGTTTTATAAGGCATGTTTTAACCTAAATTGGTTAAAACTAAAAGGATGAAAAATAATCATTGTTATCTAATATTGAAGGTGAGATAAGGTAATTTATAACCATCAAGGTGTGTTACCATAGAAGATATTACCAATTCGGCTTCTGAACTTGAGATGAAATTAAATAGTTAAGAATCAAAGGGGTGAGAAAGAAATAGTGTAAGATAATAGTGTTTCTCACCCTGTCAAGATATCAAAATACTCAAAATTACCAAAGAAGTATGTGGCTAAAATTGAAGCTAAGTACTATAAAACTACTAGAAAAACTTATTCTGGGGCATGTCAAGATAGATAAATAAAATGCAATAACTGTGGCATAACTGATCATGGGGCATCGTAATACCCTAGCCTAGTGAGCATGTGTTGTAATTGTTATAAAAAGTGTCACAAGAAAAGCGATTTACCTATTCTGAAGCATGAAGATAAATCGAGTCAAATGAGAATTGAGCATCCAAAACCAAAAGGCTGGGCCTTTCGGATTTAATTTGAGGAAGTCAAAGATGCCATTAATGTGGTGTCAGCTCCAAGTTAACTCTTTACCTGCCTATGTATTAGTTGACACTAAAGCAACACGATCTTCGTATCTATTAATTTCATTGTTCCTCCTTTGTTTATTATCAAAAAATTACATATTCCTCTTGAAGTAAAAGTTGTGGATGACAAAATCTTTTTAGTATTTGTGATTTACAGAAATTTTCAGTTGTTAGTGGAGAACAAGGTGTATGAGATCGACCTTATACCTATACTAATGGGAGAATTCAAAGTCAAAATGGCATGGATTTCTTCTCTTAATATATAGTGAATATCGTGTGAAAACACAAACTCGTACAACTAATTTCCCCAAGTAGTTGACCCATAACGAATTATGGTGAATCAAAAGATAACCTTTTTTTGTGTTGGGTAATAGAAGCTAGAAAGTACTATAATCATCGATGATTAGCTTTCCTTGCTTCTATTATGGATTCTACTAATAAAACTAGTATGATCAATTTATTCTTACTGTAGGTGAATTTTCTAATGTATTTCTAGAAGATTAGCAGGTATTCCCTTAATTGATATTTAGAATTTCAAATAATCTTATTCCAGGTGTGCAACTAATTGAAAAAATGCCCTATCGGTAAGCACCAAGTAAAATGTATGAGTTAATGGTTTAGTTAAAAGAACTCTTTGATAATGGTTTCATCCAACCTAGCATATCTCCCTAGGAAGCATTTGTTCTTTGATTTGTCAAGAGAAAAGATGGAAGTATGCGAAACTGTTGGACTATTTGAAGATGGTACTTACCAAAACCTAAGTGTCGAATCTCATGATGATTACCAAAACGACACGGTGAAGCTATGCTAAAAATATTATCAAAATGAAGAAAATTGACCAAAGTCAAACTTGGTCAACCGTGGTCAAAGTCAATAGTCAACATCAGCGGCCGACCCAAATGACGTCAGCACCCAACAGTCACGTATTAGTAACGAAGAATTTATCAGTCTTAGAATAATATTTGTTTAATCAATAGGGATTAAATGTAATTTTGTTCATTTATGTAAAGAGTATAAATAGACTAAGTGTAGTCATTTATACTCTAAGCAAGTATTATAAGCAACAACAATAGTATAGTGAGAGAAACAATTAGGTTGAGTGTGTGTGAGAGAGAAACCTCATGCAAACTCCCTTGTAATATCCTAACAATCATACATATGAATAAATGAAATTGTTATGAATGTGTGTTCTTGATTGTTCATCATTCATTCATCATAATACATTAAATCTTGCAATAGATCTTTATTTGAAATCATCAACGGGTCTGTAAGATTCCGCATCGCATATCTGATAAAGGACGACAATACGATTGTAATATTCGATTCGTATATTGGTTTCCATAGTTGGTATCAGAGCCTTGGCTCCTTGTTCTTCAAATTTCTCTCAAAAATTTAAACCACAAGTTTGATATGCAAATTGTTGTTGTTTTTTATGAAATCAAGCTACCATTAGCTTATATTTGTTATTTCGTGAAGATCTGCATGTTTTCACATCAATTGAAGTTCATTTGAGCCATTAATTTTAAGATTTAAGCAAACTTATTCTTCAAGTCTTCAAATGCTCATGAACATGAAATTTTGATTTTGTTGTTATTTGATAAAATTTAAGCTTCTAATAGCTTAAGTTTGTGATAACTAACACATCTGCAAAGTTTCATAGAACAACCACAACTATTGAAATTGAAGATTTTTAAAAATTGCGTTCTTGAAAAAAATTCACTGTTCTTAAAGAAAAATCATCAAAATCACGAATGTCATGTTATTTAGCTGAAATTGATAGTGGTTTTAGCTTAGAAACATCAAACCTAAGGTTCTTTTATCATACAAAACATCCAAATCATCCATTTTCAAACATTGATTCTCATATATGGGGTTTTATTATTCATTGTGTTCTTCATGTGTTCATCATCTAAATCTGAGTTTAGGTGATGATTATATGAAATTGATTTTTCTTTTAGCTTAGACCACTTATCTACAACTATTATAACATTTGGTTCTATCAAATTACATCAAAAACCCAAGAATCAAAAGTTTGTTCATTCAAGAACATGAAAAAGTCAAACTGTTTTGAAATGTTAAAAAAAATCAGCCATATCTATGATTTAATTTAGAATTTGATTCATTTGTTCATCATTCAATCATTCAAGAATCATTCAAACATCAATTTGTGTATTTGCAAGTGAAATTCCATTGATAATCAAATTTTACAAAGAAAAATCCATAGTTGATGAACTATTCACACAGCTGACACATTGTTTACACAGCTGACGCATTGTTCACACAGATGGCGTATTGTTCACACAGGTTACGCACTGTTCACACAGCTGACCCACTGTTCACACAGCTGACGCCACTGTTCACACAGCGAACGCACTGTTCACACAGAGGATGCATTGTTCACAAAGAGGACGCACTGTTCATACAACGATGCAGTGTTCACATAACAGACGTAGTGTTCACACAGCGGACGCACTGTTCACACATCGGACACACTGTTCACACAGCGCACACACTGTTCACACAGCTCATGTACTAATTCTAAAAGCTGTCAAACATTCAATTTTTCCATGTGTTCACAGCTGATTAACAAATCATCCACAGCTGATGAACAAAACTTTCTATAGTTGATGTGTTAATTTTCATGGCTGACACTTACTTGTTTCACGGCGTACATAACACACAATAGAAGAATACATAAACTTAGTCCACAGTGGATGAGTTAAGAACAAAAACATACACATTTGTCTATAGCTGACAAGTAAGAAAGTCCACAACGGACATACATTTCTATTCAAAGCAGACATTCACACACAAACACACATCCACAGCGGACGTGCAACTTTGCAGCGGAAGTTGAACAAACACTAGGTCCACAACAGACATTAAACATACACAACAGTAGTGTAAAGATCTCCTTTGGTCTCGGAAGCTTTTTAGTTTGACCAACTATTAACCTTGTTCTCAGAAGAATTAAAATTTCGGAAGTTTTCATTTTGACAAACTTTTATAAGTTGTTCTCGAAAGTTTTGTTAATTAGGAAGCTTTTTATTTTGATAATATTTTATAAGTTGTTCTTGGAAGATCTGAAAAATTTATCTTGACTTCCTGATTGTTCAAGACATATATACTTCGGAAGAGTTGAGTTACTCTTAATCAAGTCATAAAATCATTTAAAATTTTAATTGAGAAGATCCTAATATTGTTACTTTTAAATTAAGCTAGATTAATCTTAGTCCGGATAAACTAAATTGTAATTGAATCGAGTTAACTCTTGAATTAGGTTGATCTAATTAAATTAAGTTTCGACTTTCTTTGGATTCAATTAAAGTTTAAATTTGATTTTGACTTAAACAAAAATCAAATTTTCAAATAAATTCTTGTTTTTAAACAAAATGGAAATTTTAACAACATTCACTAGCACTCGTGTTTCAAGAAACCGAGCTATCTTTCTTGCTGTAGGTAGAAAAAGGTTTCATGAATTCAAACAAAGCAAACCTGGCTGCAACCAACCAAACAACAAAAGCAAATCAAACAGAAGTTGCAAACAGCCAAACAACAATAACATATCAAACACCAACAACAATTCATTATTTGACAAGACAAACATTCAGTTGTATATGAAACATATTGAGAAAGAACTGATGCATTTACATTTATGTGATCTTGTAAATTCTAAAAATACATTATCTAATGATTTGATAAAATACAGGTCAGAGATGGAACAATCTCAAATAAATGATCAAGCACAAATCAAGATATTAAGTCAACAAAACATCAGTTTAGCTCAAGAGATGAACAAGTTGCAAGAAAAAATGGTTCAACAAAAAATAAAACTTGAAGAGTTTGCTGCTGAGCTTACAAAAGCGACAAACATCAACAACACAAACATTCCTCCATTGCCTGAAACTCCTAAAGACAGAAAGATCAATTTATGCTCATCAGCATGCATAGATGAAGTACAGGCATATCGGAATTATTACAACAATATATCATACATGATAAAGGAGGAAAGAGCTTCACATGCAGAGGAACTACAAGCTTCTACAAATCAAATCAGTTCACTAGAGAAAGAAGTTGATAAATTGCTTAAAGAAAATCACAAGCTGAATACTCAAGCAACTGAACTCTTTGTAAAATTAATAAACATAAAGGCTGAAGTTGAAGTGAAAATATCATAAGAAAGTACAACCAAAACAATCACTGACTTGCAACATTACATTGAGCGTCTAAATCAAGCAATCAATATAGAAAAGGCTACAAATGCAGAATTGAAGATATAACATAAAGCCTTTGAAGATAAAATTAATTCTCTTCTGAGGGATGTAGACAAACTCCTTGAAGAAAGATTTAGTCTTTAAGCTCAAGTTATAAGACTCACTAAGTCTCTAACAAAGACAAAAAAACATGCATCAACAGAAGTTGAACTTGAGAATTTAAAGATGACTACCAACAAGTTGGAAGAACTTCTTGACGCACAAAGAGATTAGAAGAAGAGTGATGGAATTACATACCATGTTGTTCCTCCTACTTACAATGATAACTACACATAAATGCCAACTTTAATGACAAGTCAAGTCAAAGAAGATTCACATATGCATGAGCATCATTCAATAGACAAACCATCCACTATCACTCAAATCACTTCTCCTGAAACATCACCAACGCTATACCTCAAATTAGAATCACCACAAAATGAAACCTTTCATTCCTATGATGGTTAAGATGGAAATCCTACAAGTGACGACAGTGATGAAGAAACCAACCAACCAAACAAACAAACATTAACATGTATTAATCATGTCATTGAAGAAATCAATCCAAAACAAACACAACCATATAAATCCAAAGAAGCAAAGCCAAACAACATAAAATGCTATGGTTCTTTATGAAAAACTTCAAAACCAGCAGGATTTCTTGAACCATAATTGCCTAAGGCCGAACTGAAGACAAAGATTAAGATGGAGTTAAAGAACAAAAAGATGTAGGATTCTATATGCCCAAGACACTTAGAATATTGATGTGGTTAGTACGTAATGATCCAAGTCGGGTTATACCCAATAACAAGCTTTGCTAACACAAACAATTATTTAATTCATGATGTGATCATGCAATTAAATAATAACACACCAAATTTAGAAAATTGGTTTTCTAAACAATTATATGTGAAATTAGTCAAATCATAAGGATGATTTGTTGATGGGTTTAATTAATCAAATTGTTATTTA
>BJCO01391977.1:0-18782 GCA_018326465.1 Flaveria floridana | reverse complement strand
CAGTCATCTTTTGAGGTAGTTTGTTTTGAAGAACTGTAGAGCATTCCTCATTTAAAACTACGTGTGACAACTCTTCCAGTTTCTTTTTGTTTGACGATACACCCTTTGAAAACCTAGCATAATTTGGCATTTGGGCTAAGTCTTACATCAAGGGCAGATTGATGTGGAGTTTCTTGAACAACCCTAGGAATTTGCCGTATTATGCCTCCATTCGTTGTTGTCTCAAACGATCGGGATATGGAGGTGGTGAAACATAGGGTGGTGGTTGCACGTATTTATTGGTTGGTTCTTAAACAACAACAGGTTACTTTGCTTGTCACTTGCATTACTTGGAGTTCTGGTTTTTATTTCTTCAAGGATGGGTTGTAATGTAGGTGCATCACCTTGAGTGATTTTGCTACTCATTATGGTGATGGCTTTGACTTGAGCATTAGGGTTTGTCATAGTGTTGCTAGGCAAAGCACTTTGGGGTCTTTCAGATAGTTTTTGTGCTATCTGACCTACTTGGTATTCAATGGTATGTAATGATGCTTTATTGCTTTTGATGTCAGCCTTGTTTCTATAGAACCTCTCCTCATTTCTTCGATCGGATTTCCGGATGTATTCATATGTTGCTTGTGTGGTTATCAATGATTGTTGCAATAAGTCTTCCATTGATGATGCTCCACGGTCTTGGTTACTACTACTTGAACCTTAGTATGATGGCTTCTGTTGTTGGTAGGGTGGCCTACGATTGAATCCAGATGTTGATTGGTTGTTACTAACTTCCTTGTAATTTGAGTTGCTCCACTAATTCAAGTTCTTATATATGAGTTGTTTGGACCTCCTACATAATCAGCATCTTCATCCATCATAATGCCTTGTGGGCATTAATGGGTCTTGTGTGAATTTCCTCATATGTTGCATCGTGTTGGAGTTTTCTTCAGTTTGGCTTGCAATTGTTTGAATTATTTGGTTAGGGCTTCTAACTGAGCTGAAATTAGTGTTTCAGAATCTTCTTGATGAATGCTTTAAGAACTGGGTTTGTTTCATAAGGAATTATAAGCAAAGCTCTTCTTAGCTGCTCTTTCTAGGGCTTTGTATGCCTCTGTTGGCGTGACACTTCCGAAATCTCCTACCGCACTTTCGTCTACAGCTTGTTTGTGTGCTCTGCTGATTGGATCGTAAAAGGATTGACATTGCAGCCATGGATCAAGTCCCTCATGTGGGCATCTCCGAAGGTGACCTTTGTATCTCTCCCAAGCTGCGTGTAATGATTCATCATTGTTTTGGCAAAAGCTCGTGATGTTGTTTCTTATTTTGTTAGTGCGATCATGTGAAAAGTATTTCAAAAGGAATTGTTTTGCCATTTCCGTCAATATGCTGATGGAACCAGGCATAAGTGAATCAAGCCAGTCAATGGCTCGGCCTCGAAGTGAAAATGGAAAAAGTCTTAATCTAAAGCATCGTCTAAACAATTATTGATTTTGAAAGTTGCACAGATACGAAGGACTCGTGAGATGTGAGCATTAGGGTCTTCGTCTTGCAATCCATGAAACTGAACAGAGTTTTCTTATAGTTGGATAATACTTGACTTAATCTTGAAATTATTGGGCGCTACTGCTGGTTGGACAATGCTAGACTCATATTCATCGATTGATGGTGTGGGATAGTGTGTCATCTTCATTTCCTCATCTTGGTTAGCCATGTCGTCTTTGGATGGTGTTCCTTCCAAAACGTCTTCTTCGATGATTGTTTTTGTTTGTCGTTGACTTTCGTGCAACCTTTGACGTAAAAGTCGTTCAGGTTCCAAAGGAGGCGAAACAAGTTCAGGACTAGACGAGTCGGACATACACTAACTTAAGGAGGCATAAAATAACTAAGGCTTAGAATGAATCAGGCAAATGTAACTAAACTATCTTTATAAGAAAAACTATGTATAAAAATAAAATAATTTTGAACAAAAATATATTAATAGGATATAAACAAGATAGCCAATAATTTAGATAGTCTTTTAAAACAGTCGTGTGTCCCGGGCAACGGTACCAAAAACTTGATGCGTGTGAAAAGTATATATATTTTGATAAAGGTTTTTCACACAAATTCATTTTTAATTGGTTATTACTAATACTAAACTATACACACAAAAGTCAAGTATACCTATCGTGAGGTAATATAGTGATGGTAAAAACTAAGTATCAATCCGTGGACACACCTAGCCTACTCAACAATCCTAATGTTTGACAACAAGAATTGATTTTTGTTTAAAAAACAATGAGTTGCATTAATGTAATTAGACTTTTATGGTTTTACAAATAATAATTAAAATAAAGTAAAATAAGATTGAAACTTTTGGATTTAAAACCAGGGAATAAAGGCTATCATCCTAATTAGATTACGGTTATTTAATTATAATGAATTGGTGGTGTCATTAAAGATATTGATTAAAGTAATTATGTTAATGTTTATAAATGTGAGCTGGCACAATTTTGTCATCAATCCGCTCCATACTGACTAGGACGACATCAGGTTGAGCTTTACTACTTAGGTCAAATCCCTAGTAATGTAGGTAAATCTTTTATAACCTTTTGACATACGATTTCTGAAAACATAACTTAATGTTAAAAAGAGAGTTGATCAGGTTTCTTTCTAACATACAATTGATTTTAGAAAACCATAATAATTACAATAGATTTCTCAGACTAATAAAAGGGAACTCGTAAATCATCAGAAAGTTAAGGTGATATGATTCCTAATAACCATTTCTAGTTCATTAGCCATATATTTATTAAGAAGACCGGTTTCGCGAATAAAAGTTAGTCATACGTTTTTAAACCTTGTATGACATTCACCATTACAAATCATAAGTTTATAAGTTTTTGTTCAAATGTAGATGTTGCCCATTAAAAATTTTCCCAAGATCACCATAACATTTACATAATATAAATCACACCATTAGTTCATCACAAATTACATAAGTTTCATTCAATTGGGATGATAATGAGAGTTTAGCACATAATGAGCTTGAACATAACAACATGTAACATAGAAGATATATATGAAATCATCGGTGAAATTGAACAATCAAATCGGTGATCCATAATGGATGATGTTTAGACAATCCTGACCTTCTTCCAAGTGTTGTATGCACCTCCTGATCCTCAAAATGATCTTTAAGTCTTGATTACCTAGAGAATTCAGCAGAGTAACTCTCCCACCAAAATCTTTCTAAAATGGTGAACTTAGGCCTCTATTTATAGGCTTTCTGGAGTGTTTAAGTACGGCCCCGTGCCTAAAAGGCACGTCCTCATGCTAGTAGAATGCTTACGAAAGTTGGTCGGTGCGTACGTGAGGAAAGTGTCGGGCACGACCCCGTGACAAATGGGGCACGACCCCGTGACAAATGGGGCACGACCCCGTGACAAATGGGGCACGACCCCGTGACAAATGGGGCACGACCCCATGTTTAAGGTGGGGCACAACCCCATGCCTCATGGGGCACGGCCCCGTGCTTACGTAAAATTTAGCACGGGGTGTAGTTTAGGCAAGACATGGGGGTGTGCTTGATGAGGCACAACCCTATGCTTGAACTCCAAAGCTCGGATTTCTTCAATTTCTTGTCAAATATGCTTTTGTTGTCCATTTTGCCCTTTTTAACACCTGAAAACACAATTTAATGATTTTAAGTACATAATCATCATTTTAAGGAAGATGTTAAGGAATAATTGGTGTGCTTTTGATAGGATTTATATGTATAATTTAGAGTACATTAGCGGACATTTTAAAATATGCTAACAAAGATGCAACCATTGTTCAAGAATCTTTTGTTGAATACGATCAAGTATATGAAAGACCATTGAGCTTTTGAGTGACAATTAATTTATAACTTTAGTAATGTTAAAAATTATCTAATCTTAAGTTAATTTTCTTTAGGTTAGAATTGTTTAATCTTAAGTTAAGTTTAGTTAAGTTAGAAATTGTTTAGCTTTTATTTAATTTTATCTTTAATATAGAAATTGTTTAGTCTGAAGTTAATTTAGTTTCAATGTAAAACTTGTTTAGTTTTAAGTTAATTTAATTAAGTTAGAAATTGTTAATTAAAATACTAACAATATTAAATAAACATAAGAGTACTCATTAATTTATTTTAAATACTTTACAGACAATAAAATACTCTCATTAATACGATAGTTGAAGCTAATACCACTTTATTTAGTCGTTGTCTAAGCTGATAATAATTTTAACGAGACACTTCATCATATATGAGTTATGCCTGAAGATACTTCTTCCACCATTTCATTGTGTACTTTTGGTTTATATATTGTTTCAACTTTGAGGCTGTTTGGTCTTGTATACAATCTACTGTGTTCAAGTGATCTTTTATGCAAATATACATCTTAGTCTCCTTTGTATCTCGTAATGATATTACCATGCTACTAAGAGAAAAAGTAGATATGAAGTTACCATAAAAGAAAGTTTAGATAGTTAGTAAATCATTGGCAATAGTGGAAAGAACAAGAAATTAGGGATTTCTCTCATTTTCACCAAGTCAAAATATCAAATTCATAATAGTATTCGAGATTCATAACGGATATAATATCTATTCCACTATACCTATCGAGTTCATTTGTTGGGGTATTACCCCTTTGTCATTTTGTTCCAATCAAGTCATTTTCAGATTTTTTTCCCAATATTGTCAATAAAATTTCAGGATTGCTCTAATTAGGTAATTCATAAATTGCAAAATATTTTTTAATAAATTGCAATCATTGAATTAACAATATTAAAAAAAGGAATTATTGGAATTGTTAATTAGTTAAATAAATTAAAAAAATATGATTGAGCTAATTGGAACACTCCTAAAACATTTAGTTACCTGATCAGAATAAATAAAAATATTATACGAGTAGCCTAATCGAAATACTATTAAAACTTGTTTACTATTTAGTGAAGTTTTCTTTTTTTGGAAGGAGAAAAAACAATAATGCTCGGATGCAACCAATTTATGGTCGGGTCCTAGTCAAGGTGGGTTACGGTCTAGCATAAAAGGGAGGAACTAGGTGCTAACTCGCGGGTGTATAATTAGGTTGAAACCGGGTATGACATTGAGCGGGTGCTATCCAGAACTCCGAACGGATCAGATACACTAGGTCAGATATTTACTCGGGTTTTTTCACATCAAGGTTTGAAATCCAGTTTTAAAGGGGCCAAATATACAAACACCCTGTCACGTGTTACGCGGACACCATTTAACTTTTCTTTACGGTCCGTGAAGCTCTTACGGGCCGTAAGGGTCCTACAAAAAGTTAAATATCATATTTAGGCACTCACGGCCGTGAAGTGGTATCACGACCCGTAAATGATGACCCGTGAACAGCCTTACGACCCGTGAATTTATTATTTCACAGCTTGTAAAATGTCTAACGGGCCATAAAGGGTTTCTTAATAATATTATTAGAATTAATTATTCCTTGGTTTTCGTGTTTCTTCATTTTTTATAATTATTTGAGATGACGTATTATTACTCGTAAATTGTGTATCAATTATTTTATTTGATATAAGATTCTATATTTAATGATACATATAGGAACATATGTTAGTTGTTTTAACGAAACAATTTGAATTGAGATCATTAAAATATCAGATCGCGAAAATAATAGAAGGCGTGCGAATGACTTTGCTTCTAACTTACGTGTAATTTTTGAAAGTATTCTAGAACCAATTGATAACCATAACTGGCAGAATGGAAAAAATTGGCCTCGGAATATTATGCAGATTTTACGTAACGAAGATGCTCTATTATGTAGTGTGTATTACATGGGTGTTATGGATCTCCACTTACAATTTTGGCGAGTGCTACTTGGAAACGTAGCTTTTATGTTTAGATGTAACATTTTAATTGAGTAATTTCAAAAAAAAATTTAATTGAAGAAATCTATCTTTTAATGTTAATTTAAATCATATTCGGGCGTGAAAAAATAGAGTGATAATCTGGCGATTTGAAAAAATACGTAGAACAGAAGAGTTGCCGGCAACTGAATCGTTGGATGATTCTTCCATTTGATTGTTTTAACTTAATATACATGTGATCCATTGATAGTAATAAATATGTAGACGGGAGTACCAATCTATTTCATGTGTTATGGGAAGTTGATACGGTAATATTGTTTTCGTGTTATAATTGTGATCCAATTTTAATCAAAAAGAAAATATAATTATAATTTTATTTTTTATAGGTGTACGTGTAAGGATCACACTTAGAGGCTAATGCAACCAAAGAACAACTCAAATGACTCTAAGGGGCTATTTGATTTTAAAAACTCAATCAGAAGTGGCTGACCGAGTAAGAGCCTTCTCCAAATCTGACCGGGTAAGAGGAAAAATAGGCATGGGTCAGTGGCTTCGGACCGGGTCAGACGCAATAGAGTGAGAATCAAACACCCTGACTGACCAAAATGTCTGACCGGGTCAGTGGGTCAGACATTTTGACCCGGTCGGAAGCAAATCAAACAGCCCCAAGCATGCACAGGTAAAGTACAAGGAAGTTACTTCGGAAGATTTGATACAACTCAGTGAATTATGCTAAGTATCAAATCTTTTAAAGTCAAAGATGAAGTCTTCCGAAGGTTCAAAGACAAAGTCTTCCGAAGCAAAAGACTGATTTCTTATGAAGCTGGAAAAGACATGCTTATCCTGAATCACCTTTTGATAAAAGCTAAACAACTCTCCACTGTCACTTCGGAACACTCACCAACTTATATGAGTTAGTGAAAAGTCCCTACTTTTGTCAAACTGTAGATTAAGATCTTTCGTCTGTAACTTTCTACTCTTGTACTTTTATCATTTTTGTAATAGATAAGGATATGAGCTATGGCATTTTATAGTCACTACTCAAAAGGCAATCTGCCTTTTGACTCTACATTGATCTTGATGTCTAGATTAATGTTTCAAGCTGGCCTTCAAAGTATGGTCGGCTGTAGGATGCAGTATAAAGTGTCTCACATACTTATATCTTTAGATAAGCTTTGTAACACTTGTAAGAACTTGAGAGCAATATACATCATTCTTGAAAATAATATTTGAGTGTTCTTGTTTATTGTTCTTGCTACTTGTGTTCATAGTTTCATCCAAGCAAGTTCCCTATTTCAGCTGCTAAGTGTTTTAAGTCTCTACTCATTGTGAAACTGTTGCATTGACCCCCTTCAATGGTTCTTCAATTGGTATCAAAGCTTTTCAGGTTCTTGATTGTAAGATTTCACCATCTTAGATCTCTTTAGTTTCACAGATCACTTTTTAACTCAAATTGCAGCTATCTCGAAGGTTGATATGGAAACCAGTACCATGACTAAGTCTCCGCTGATCACTCCTGAGGATTTTGATACTTGGTGCCAACGTATGGAAGGGTTTATCAAGTCTTAAGATAGTAAGATATAGAGATTTGTCATTGAAGGACCTTACATCCCAAGCACCTCTTCAGCTACTACTGGAGGTCGGATGATACCAAAGAAAATGGTTAATTATTCTACAGAAGATTGGAAGAAAATTGATGTAGATTATAAAGTCATGACCGCTCTCCAAACTGCTCTTCCAAACTCTATCTACAGAGGCTTCAAAAAGTGCAAAATTATTCAGCAACTCTGGGATGCACTGTAGCTTTTGTATGAGGGTTATGAGGAAGCTAAAGAAAACAAGAAAGACCTCATGAAGTAGTAGTTTGAGAACTTCACCTACAAGATGGGTGAAACCATGACTCAACAATACTTCAGGTATGTTGAGATTATGGATAATTTAATGTATGTTGGAGTAAAACTTCAGAATAAGGACATTATGCAGAAGTTCATGTTCTCTCTTCCAAGACAATGGACTCAATATTGTGTGGCCACTAAAAGAACTGAAAACCTCACTACTCTTAGTCTCACACCGTTGTATGGTATCTTTAGTAGCTACCATATGAAGATGAACATGCAAAATCTATCAAGCAGCTCTTCCAACAATCAGGAGAGTTCAGCCCTTCATGTGGTTAAAAAGGATATCAGAGAACTATAACATCATCTTATCTACTACCCTGACAACTCATAAAAGAGTCCTTTCATCACATTCCCTGAGACACTAAGGGAGAGCTACATCCAAGGAAGCCCATTCCAAGAGACAAGCTCTACTCAAGTCTTTGTGTCTGATGATAAAAGTTATGGCAACTTTCTTTTCACCCTTGAACACTTGGATTGTATCCATCCAGATGATCTAGAGTACATGGAGTGTCACACCCCCGCTTATACGGAAGCACGAGGATCTAACACACGGGATAGTCATAACACGTTGTTAATTAATAGAGATGCATTAAATGATGCAAAACCAACATGGCATGATGCCACCCGACACAAATGGAGACTTTTGTCGTAGTTAGTTAATTCCATGACAAACATAGTCAAACAATCAAAATAAAATTTAAATCCCAAAACCCGGAACAAGTAAATGAAAATATGATCAATAAAGATAATCCTAACGAAACATAATGTCAGTAACACAAAGGCAAGTCTTTAAATGCATTTCTTAAGGTCATCACTAAGGCAATAACTTTAGCTGTGCCCGTTGATTGTTACCTGAAAAGATATGCTCAAAAGGTCAACATATTGTTGGTTAGTTCGCAGATTTAAATAATAAACAAAATTTGATGCTATGTATTAGTTTGGTAGGACATACGTGCATACAGTTATAAGCAAGCAATATCACATGTAAACATGAGCCTCATAACTAAACCTATAGTGTACACACAGATTTTGTCGGAACATATTCACCATAGGACCGTGCGTGGCCACTGTCAATCCCAACTAGTGTACTAACAAACAAGGGTGGGGGTGTCAGCCCAATAGTACTATCAATACCTGTTCGTCGGCTCTAACACCGGAGTTAAATGGTTGTGAATAAAGAACCACACAATTAACTCATGCATATACTAGATATTAACTTACCAACAATAAACATAATAGTCCTAAAAATATAAATGATGTCACAACATGAAAAGGGTGAGCATACCTTTCCCCCAAGATTTAGAAATATTTGAAATGAAGATGGGACCACGAAACTCAGATCGAAATGTGATGAATTAAAGTGAATAAAAGGCTTCAGCAAATGACGGTCTAACACCTGTAGTTAATTGTAAGTAAGTAATTAAACATGTTCAAGAAGAATAGATACATTTGGTCGGTTCGGGTTCAACGTTCGATGCGCGGGACACACACAAATAAATATATTCAAGTTAGTTAATTGAATCGATGAGTACATGTATGTAGTCATGTACATGTATTCATAGGTGTTTGTGTGTGTGTCTATATATATATATTGTAAGGTTTATATATATATTGTAAGGTTTATATATAAAGGCAGATGCAACCAACGTAACCAAAAGGCTTCCTGTATGCATGCACTAAGTACCGAGTAGAACTGCTATGGAGTTTTATACTTTGTATGAAAATTATGCTAAGTATAAAATCTTCTGAAGCCAAAAGTTCCTGTGGAAGCTTTATACTTTTCATGAGAATTATGCTAAGTATAAAGTCTTCTGAAGCTAAAGGCCAAATCTTCCGAAGCCAAAGACCATATCTTCCGAAGCCAAAGACCAAATCTTCCAAAGCTAAAGGCCAAATCTTCCGGAGCCAAAGACCATATCTTCCGAAGCCAAAGACCAAATCTTCCGAAGCCAAAGATGAAGTCTTCTGAAGCTTCAGAGACAAAGTCATCCGAAGCCAAATGAAGTGAGGACTGATTTCTTCCAAAGACTTAGAAGAACATGCTTTTCTACGATGTACTTTTACATAAAGTTGACCAACTTTCCGCTGCAACTCTAAAGACTCACCAACTTGCAAGAGTTTGTGAAAAGGTCCATGCTTTTATAAACTATACATTGAGGTCTTGGGTATGCAACTTTCTACTCACTACTAGAAAACTGTTAATAGATAACGTGCAAAAGATGACGCGCGAAAAAAGATGACGCGCATTTACGCGTATCATAAAATATATGTCATATTTTAAACTAGTTTTAGAAAGGTTGACATGCATTTATGCGTGTCATCTTGGTTTGTCATATTTTAAAATTTTTAACATAAACCCGCCTATCAAAAGGAACCCCCCTTTTATCTTCAACCCGCGCGATTCTCAAAATCCCACCGGCCACCACCTTTAAAAATCCCACCGGGCACCCCCCGTCGCACAATCGACCACCCATCGGGCACCCCCCCTCGCACAATCGACTACCCACCGGCCACCCCCACTTCACAATCAGCCACCACCTTCGACCACCCCCTTCGACCAACTTCTCAGCACTCACAATCGACCACCCCCTTCGACCTCCAGCCATCCACCGTAGTCCCTTCGTAGTTCCTTCACCGGACCTTCGTGCAGCTGCCACCGTAGTCGCTGCAGGACATTCGCGCAGCCACCGTCGGCCACCCGCCAATCCCCATCGCACATCGCAATCGCTGTAGGACATTGCAGGTTCTACATTGTTGTTTTTTTTGTTTCGATTGCTAAATTGTGGATGATTGTGGATGTGTTGTAAATTAGGGTTTTTAGTAGAACTTTTTGGATCTGGTATATGTTCTAGTGTAGTAGTTTTTGTGGATTTTGTTTTGTGTTTAACTTTTTAGGTTTTTTGAATGTTTATTCATCTTGTGTAGAACTTTGTGTGTCTTGTTTAGGTTGTGTAGAAACTAATAATATCTTGTTTATGTTTTGTAGAACTTTGTGTGTCTTGTTTAGGTGGTGTAGAAACTAATGACTTCTTGTTTAGGTTATGTAAAACTTTGTGTGTCTTGTTTAGGTTGTGTAGCAACTAATTAATGATATCTTGTTTAGGTTATTGTAGAACTTTGTGTCTTATTTAGGTTGTGTAGAAAACTATATGACATCTTGGATTAGTTATTTTGTTTTAGGGATAGTTAGGCCATTATTTGGTTTATTTTATGAATTGTGATGCATATTTCAAGACCTCACTCTCGTCATTAAACTTGATTCTATTTTCTATGATGGTGACAAACTAGAAACAATGGTCATGGATAAATCATGGATTTTGACTGATAGATTATCAAATGCATATGACAAAGGTGTGGTGGACTTTTTAGAGTTTGCGCAAAGTAATAATCCAAATTCAGATGTTATTCCATGTCCCTGTGTTAATTGTATCAATTTGTGTCACCACTCATTTGCCAATGTGCGTTATCATCTGTTTCCCTACGGTTTCAACCAAAATTATAAGGTCTGGTCTTTTCATGGAGAGAAACTTCCGAATGTTGATTCTAGATGCCCTGGTACATCTAGACCTTTTGAATTATTATTATACAAAGGAAATGCTACATGATGCTTTCACACATGTAGATAAAGATCCTGATTCATTGAAATCTCTTCTTGAAGAATGTGATAAACCACTTTATGTAGGGTCAAAGTATAACGCACTTAGTGGATTATTAAAATTCCTACATTTGAAGAGTCAATTTGGTTGGTCTGATTCAAGTTTTCATGCTTTGTTAGGCGTCTTAAAAGATATCTTATAATCAAACAATACAATCCCAGGCTCGATATACGAAGCCAAGAAGTTGCTAAAAGGAGTTGGTCTAGAATATAAAAAGATTCATGCATATGAAAATGATTGTGTTTTATTTTGGAAAGAATATAAGGATGCTTCTGAGTGTCCAACTTGTGGCACATCTCGTTGGAAGAAGAATACCAAGAACGTGCCTTCAAAAGTTTTATGGTACTTTCCTCCTGTTTCTAGATTTAGAAGATTGTTTTCCTCTCCAGAAATTGCACGTAACTTAACTTGGCATGCGCAAGGTCGGGTCAATAATGGTAAGCTTACTCATCCTCATGATTCACCCTCCTGGAAGCTTGTTGACAACACATGGAAAGATTTTGGAAATGAAAATCGGAATCTTAGATTAGCTTTGTCCACTGATGGTATCAATCCTCACAAGTCATTAAGTTCAAAGTATAGTTGTTGGCCCGGTATCCTTACAACATATAATCTACCATCTTAATTATGCATGTCAAGAAAATTTATGGTGTTGACACTATTGATATCAGGCCCAAAACAACCTGGTAACAATATTGATGTCTACTTGGCACCATTGATAGATAATCTAGAAGTTTTATGGAAACCTGGCATTAGAACATTTGATGCTTATAAGAAAGAATACTTCAATCTCAGAGCAATATTACTTTGGACTATAAATGACTTCCCCGCGTATGGCAATTTTGCAGGGTGTGCTACCAAAGGTTATAAAGCTTGTCCAATATGTTTAGAGGATACTTGTTCATAGTGGTTGCCAAAGTCTAAACAGGTATGCTTCCTTGGGCATAGAAAATTCCTCCCACCTGAACATCCTTTTCGTAAAAGAAAACAGTTCAATAATCAACAAGAGAGTGGTGTTATAGGTAAACCATTATAGGTGAAGATATTTATTACTACCTGTCGGGGTTTGAGAATACATGGGGTAAGAAGAAAAAGTCAAAGAATAAAAAAGAAAGTATCGATGAGAGAAACAAATTATGACACAAGAAGTCAATTTTTTTTGAGCTTGAATATTGGAAAGAGTTGTTTGTTCATCATCATCTAGATGTTATGCACATAGAAAAAAATATATGCGAGAGTGTTTATGGAACATTGTTGAATTTACCTCACAAGACGAAGGATGGGTTGAAAGCAAGGCAAGATCTTGAGGAGCTGGGCATAAAGTCTGAATTACAAGCTCAACCAAAAGGGAATCGACTATGGCTTCCACCTGCATGCTGATCATTGACTACCCCTTATAGTGTCCATGTCATCCAGGAAGTACCGAATGTGGATACTATGTATTGAAGTTCATGAAAGAAATAGTTGATAAAGGGCTTGAAATACTAGTCAATAACAATGTAAGTAAACCATCCTATAATATATTTACCATTTGTTGCTTTGTAGTTGATATTACTGAATATAACTGTCTATGTATGAGTTTTTTATAAGTAAATTACCATAGTTGTTGCCTTGTAGTTGATATTAATAAACTAGTCAAGTGTTTGAGATTAAGTAAATTACCATAGTTGGTGAAAGCTGTTTTTTGGTCAAAATTGACAAGTTTAATTTGGTGAAATTGGTTTTGACTTAGGTTGGAGGAGATAAAGAAGAATACACCGATGGTGTTTTGGATGAAGTTCGTGAAGACTGGTCGCGCTACGTATCGAATTTCATTTATATGTCGGCCTGCAATGATATATTTGGACTTGTGTATTAGTATTGCAATGAATTTGGACTTGTATTAGTATTGGTATTGCAATGAATTTGGACTTGTTTTATGCTTTGTAGTTGTTATTTAACAACTTTTATAAATTTTGTTGGTATTTAAATGGATTTCGCTTTTAGTGTTATTCGACAATTTGTTTTATAAAACAACAAGTAAATTTATTAAAAATAAAAAAATATTTAAAAATGCAGCTAATTTTATGATTTGCATTGCGTATCATATTTAGCATGTCATAAAAATTATATAGATGACACGCGCATGTGCGTTATCTAGTCATTTATGACTACCCCTTCCTTGACGCGCATTGCCCGTCATCTTTTACGCGTCATAAAATGTGCGTCATCTTTTGCGCGTCATAGAAAGATGAAGCGCGGATGCATGTCATCAATCATTTATGACTATCCCAACTTGACACGCATTTGCACGTCATCTGGCCCTAAAGATGACGCGCAATGCGCGTCACCTATTGCAGCTTTTCTAGTAGTGACTTTATGTACTTTTATCCTTTTTGTAATATATTAGGATGTGCGCTATTGCATGTTATAGTCACTAGTCAAAAGGAAACTGCCTTTTGACACTACATTGATTTTGTTATCTTTCGATGTTCCAACTGACTTTCCAAGTATAGCCAGTTGTGGGATATAGTATAAAGTATCTCAAACTCTTCTATTGTAAAATAGAACTTATGCATTGTAACTCTTGTAAGAGAACATAAGATTAATATACAACATTCTTGAAAACCTTATATGTTGTTCTTGAGTTCTATCTCATACATACTTGCTTGTGTTCATTGCATTCTAGTTCCAAAACCCGGTTCACAAGTGCTCTCACACTCTCCTCATTATGAGACTGATTGAAATAACCATCCCTTAACCGGCCCTGCAATTGGTATCAAAGTGTTACAGGCTCTTGATTGTAAGATCTCACAATCTTAAATCTCCTCGGTTCATAAAAAACATTTAACATCTCAAATGGCAGCATCCAAGGCTGATATGGAAACCGGTACCATGGTAAAGTCCCCACTGATCACTCCTGATGATTTTGGTACTTGATGCCTAAGAATGGAAGGCTTCATCAAGTCATAAGACAACATGATACAGGAGTCTGTTACTGAATGACCTTATGTTCCATGCACCTCTTCAGCAGCTGCTAGAGGTGGCATGATTCCAAAGGAGGTGGCTGACTATTCTGAAGAAAATAGAAAGAGAATAGATGTAGACCAGAAAGCCATGACTACCCTTCAAACTACATTTCCAAATGCCATCTACAGAGGCTTCAAGAAGTGCAAAACTGCTAAGCAGCTTTGGGATGCGCTGAAGTTGATGTATGAAGGTTCTTCTGTTGCCAAAGAAAACAAGAATGATCTTCTGAAGCAACAGTTTGAGAATTTCATCTACAAATCAGGTGAAACCATGTCTTAACTATACTTCAGGTATGTTGAGATTATGGACACTCTGGTTGATGTTGGAGTAAAACTTGAGAACAGGGATATTGTGAGAAAGTTCATGTCCTCTTTTCCCAGACAATGGACACACTATTGTGTGGTCATCAAGAGGACTGAAAATCTCAAGACCCCTCACTCTCATTAAGTTGTATGGCATACTCAGTGGTTACCAGATGGATACGAACATGCAAAATTCATCTTTCAACTCCAACAATCAATAGAGTTCTGCCCTTCATGTGGCTGAAAGGGATTATAGATAACCACAACACCATTTCATCTCTTACCCTGACAACTCACCCAAGGGCCCTTTCATCACCTTACCCTAACAACTCACCCAAGGAAGCCCATTCCAAGAGACAAGCTCATCACATGCCTTTGTGTCTCATGATGAAAGCACAAGCAACTTTCTCTTCACCCTTAAAGACTTGGACTGTATCTATCCTGGTGACTTGGAGTATATGGAGATAGTTCAACAAATGGCTCTTCTCACTCACAGAGCCAAGAAGTTCTACAAGAGGACAGGGAGAAAGTTTCCCAGCAATGTATCTAGTGGAAAGTTTGGGCTGGATAAAAGCAATGTGAAGTGTTACAACTATAACCAAATGGTTCACTTTGCTAGGGAGTGCAAGGCACCCAGGACAAATGGTGGCCAAGCACAACACAAGCCAAATTACACTGAGGGAGCTCCACACACTGAGAAGCCAAAACAGCAAGCTGCAGTTGCTATTGAAGAATGAGGCTTTGATTAGAGCTTCCAGGTAGAAGATGTATCTCCAAACCAAGCACAGATGGTAGATCTACATGAAGCCAAGGTATTGGAACATCTTTGCCCCCCAGAATGCCTTGCTAAAGTAAATAGATACAGGTCTTATAACTTAGAGATGAGATCTGATCTTGAGTCCTTGAACATCTTAAAATTTGATTTCAAAAGAGCTAAAAATAAGTATAAGTTAAAATTAGAAGACTTAAAGAAAACTATTTCAACTCGTAAACATGAACACACAAACTGCAGGACTCAAATCAAAGATCTCATCACTAAGTTAACTGAGGGCCAGGCTGAGCTAGTGATCAGCAAAGCCAAGGCAGGGAAGCATGTTCTTGAAGAAGAGACCTTCAAGAACATCATATCCTTATCCCGGTATTCGAAAGTGTGTTATCAGACAAATATGGACTAGCATCTACTGAGATAGCTCCTTCACGCCCTCTATTATCTATAAGATCTCCCAGGTGTGGAACTAGTCAAGATGAGCTGGCATCTATAGATCCTAGTGATGAAGAGGATGAAAAGAAGGTAGTGAATGATGGACCCAGGAAGAATGAAGAGGAACATCCTAACAAGGGTCACTACTCTTCTAAGGAGAGGAAGAAGTCAAGGATGACTAAGTCCAAGAGAATGAACTTGATCCAAGCAGCAAAAAGGAGATCAAAGAAAGCTCGAAAGATCAAGGCCACCTTCAACTCCAAGCAGAAACATGTTTTTATCACTGTAGGTTTTGAAGTGGTTTAGACTGCTAACACAATTCTGAACTTTAATACTAAGAGTTCAAGTACATGTTCAACTCATCCCTGTGAAGGAAAGAAGACTAATCAGCTGTTCAACACTACTAGATAGCATGAACCATCCACCTCCAAAGGCAAGCTTCACCCTAGGAAGCCTGCCACAACATCTGCAAAAGATAGGGATAGAGATGGAAAGTGATCAAACTCAGTCTTCCACTCATAAGAAGACTCTTAGAAGGAAGCACATGGATTGTATTATGTTTGGCAGTACTTCTCATCTTGCTAAGGATTACATCTACAATCCCATGAGTATTGTCAACATAACAAGGAAGTAGTATACTTCTGAGAAAAAAAGAAGAAGAAAGCTTCGGAAGAAATTTGTGTTTCTTTTGGAAGCTCCAAAATGAAAATGAAGACAAGTGAAAATTTCCCTTCGGAAGAAATTTTGGTCTCGAAAGAAAAATGCTTCCGAAGGACTAACACTTGTTGTAGTGAAAGCTAGATCTTCTAAAGGGTCAATCTCCAAAGCTTTCGAAGTTTTTACAACTTCCGAAGCGTTGAAGGTCAAGTTTAATCTTCCAAGGATGGTGTAGAAGATAAAGGAAGACCATGTGACTAAAAATTCTTCACTCAAAATAGCAAGTGTTCCCTATAGTCTTAGTATAGGATCAATTACTGTTGCATTGTCTTCAGTTCATTTTGAAGAGTCCAAGACCAATGATGCTTGGGTTTCCAAATGTAACTAATTCTCCTTTTATTGTGCAGGAACATCTGAAGACCAAAAGAAATGTATGGATCATTGACAGTGGCTGTTCCAGGCACATGACAGGCAATGGCTCTTTACTTTAGAACTTTGAGAAAATTGATGAAGGGCCAATTGCTTTTGGAGGAGATGCTGGTAGTTACATTACTGGAAGGGGCAGGGTCACAAATGGTAAGCTCAGTATTGAGAAGGTAGACTATGTTAAGGAGCTTGGGTACAATTTACTGAGTGTATCCTAATTTTGTGACAAGAGACATAACATGCTCTTTACTGAGCATTAGTGCATTGTTCTCAAGCCCGGTGTGGTCATTCCTGAAAAGCACATTCTGCTTAGAGCACCCTGGAAAGGGAACATGTACAAGATGGATTTGCAGGAAACATCCCCTTCAGGAGAAGTTTCTTCCTTTCTTTCTAAGGCCAATAGTGATGAATCTTTCCTTTGCATAAAAGAATGTGCCATGTAAACTTTAAGAACATGAACAACTTAATTAAGAATGATTTGGTAACTGGAATGCCAAAGAAAGACTTTATAAGTGATTATCACTATGTTGCTTGCCTAAAAGGGAAACAACACTTGGTGTCTCACAAACCAAAGGAAAAGAACTCAATCACTACACCCCTACACCTATTACACATGGATCTCTTTGTCCTCACCAGTGTAATGAGTTTAGGAAGAACCTCATACTGTTTGGTGATCACAGATGATTTTACAAGATTCAATTGGGTTTTCTTCTATAGAACTAACCATGAAACTCCTGAGATCTTAAAGAACCTCTTTTTGAAATTTAAGAATCAAAGTGATCATAAGGTCAAGACCATAAGACGTGATCAAGGAACTGAATTCAAGAACCAAATCCTTGGCACATTTTGTGATGAAAAGGTTATTACAAGACAATGTGTGCTTCCAGGACTCCTCAGCAAAACGGTGATGCTAAGAGGAGAAACAACACTTATTGAATCTGCAAGAACCATGTTGTCTGACTCTAAGCTGCCTATCACCTTCTGGGCAGAGGCAGTCAACACTGCCTGCTATGTGCAGAATAGAGTTTAGTATTTAAGACTCATGGTAGGACTCCTTCAGAACTGTGGCACAAAAGAAGACCTTTCATTGGTTTTTCTTTGGTCATTTGGATGTCCTTGCACTATCTTGAATACCAAAGATCAAGTAGCCAAGTTTACTGAGAAATTAGATGATGGAAACTTTATTGGATACCCTTCTCAAGCTAAGGCTTATAGAGTATACAATCTCAGAACTAGAGTAGTTAAAGAATTAGCCAACGTGATCTTCAATGAGCACATGCCCTGTGTGAAAGGTTCTGGTCCTAACTGGCTATTTGATCTTGATTTAGTTACAAAATGTTTTAATAAATCTTCTGAAGATGTTTCAGGATCTACAGGTAATAATTCAATAGAGGATCCAGATCCAAGATTTGAGTTGAGAAGACCAAGCAAGACAACTACTTCAGCTCCAGTTGTAACTAGCCCTCCAGGTGAATTTCCCATCAGCACAACATTGACAAATCAAGCTGATGCATCTGAAGTGCCTGAAAATTCTATCTCAAAGGCACAAAACACAATGGAAGGAACTTCAAATGTGGTAGAAAATGGTAGTGATGATAGTGATCAAGAATTTCTTGATGCTGACAACCACTCCATTGAGGACAACATCAATGATGTCACACACTCATTGGATCAATATTCTCTTGATAAGTGTGCTAATGTGGTGGTGTAACACCCGGAAAATTTTCTAAGCGTGTCAAGTAATAATAATGGGCTCAGACGAAAACCATTTAATAAATATAAAATGGTTGTGGGTGTTAGACCG
>BJCO01391976.1:0-17281 GCA_018326465.1 Flaveria floridana | reverse complement strand
ATTATGAACTTGGATTGGTGGATATTCATATGGATGAATATAGAGCAAAGGGTTGCTGCCAAAGTTCATAGATATTTATGGGATACAAATATTGGACTGATCTGCATTTCAAATATTACTACATGGAATCTTCCTGATTAATCATAAGTAATTTTGAGTAAAGGTGAATATCATTTGGTATCCTCTGAACAGAGATACATATTAGGTCTTGATATTTACTAAATATTACATTTTGACTTAGTTCTTTGGTGTTCTGAAACATAGCAGTACATAAGTCTGAGTTCAGGTATAATACAAGGAAATTATGAGAGACGTATGTAGTCAAGATGGGATTTGTCCCTCTTATTCGTTCAGAGTAAGATGTCTAAGGCCTGATAAAGTTAAATCAATGGAGAATGATCATTCTATGTCTCTAGGATTTAACATGACATCTGTGACAAAAGGATCGATGATTAATTCACCTAAAACAATTCAAGTAAGGTACTTGAAGGGGATGGTGTTATTGAATGGCACTTAGTCATACGTATTAAGGGTAGTGAACCGTTGTTAGGTGGTATTTACTGCTTGCATCAATCTTCTATGAATCTTATGCAAGTGGGAGATGGTTAGATCTTGTATGCTCAAGGCACATACAAGATTGATGCGGTTAGTACGTTATGATCCAAGTCGGGTCATACCCAATAACAAGCTAAACAAACACCAATAAATATTTAATTGTTGATGAGATCAAACAAATAAATATTGACACTAATTAAGAAAATGGGTTTTCTAAAACATTGCATTTGAAATAAAACAAATTATATGGATAATTTGTTCAAGATAAATTATTTCTTACATTATTTAAGTAAGTTGAATAATAACAAATAATAGTGTGTTAATATTATAAAATTAAAAGGGGTTTTAATTTTATAAATCTTATGATTAAAAGAATGCAAATTTTACAAGATGAAAAATGGGGGGGACCCATTTTAAAAAAGGGCCATTCGGCCGCCCCTTGTGTGGGTGGTTAGTCTTTTTGGTCTTTGTTTAATACAAGACTTGATGCTCTTGCACTCTTCCAAGAATACACACTTTCTCTCTCTCACATACAAAGGCCTCTTCTCTCTTCTTCCTTGGCTGAAATTGTCAAAATCTTTGGCTGAACTTGAAGAACTTCTTGGCTGATTTTTGGGTGTTCAAGAAGGAGTTGGGTCTTGGTGTTCTACTACCTAACAAGTTAGGTGTTTAGAAGAGCTTGTGGGTATACAAACTTGAGGCCTTCTCTCTTGGGGGCTGGACATTCAAGAGCATCATCATCTTCATCTCATCCATACTTCATCATCTTGTTCTTGAAAGGTAGTTTCAAGAAGACCCTATGATTTTTCTTTTCATTTTGATAGCATGCCATTTCACATATATATATGATCCTTGTTTATGGGTTTTGTTTTGGTTAAAAATGGTTCAAAATTTCAGATTATATTTAGCCTCTAAAATCCGCTGCGTTTTGAAGTTTAAATGTTTAAACTTGCTTTCATAAACATGTAACAAAACCCAACACACAAGAGCTTAAAGTACTTCTTTGAGCGAAAGGATCTCACCATGAGGCAGAGGAGATGGTTAAAGCTCATCAAGGATAATGACTGTGAGATCCATTATCATCCGGGTAAGGCCAACATTATGGCCGATGCCCTTAGCCGAAAGGAGAGACCCGAGCCGATTTGGATGAAGGCTTATCAGTTAGTTATGACTGTTGACGTGATGACACAGGTGAAAGAATTTCAAGATGAGGTGTTGAAAGAAGATCACCTTAACTCCGAATGAATGAGAGGTCTAGTCACGGAATTTGGAGAAAATACCCATGGGGTTAGAACCCGCTTCGGGAGAATGTGGATCCCTCATTATGGAGACCTACGGGGGCGGATTATGGACGAAGCTCATAAGACTCGGTACTCCATTCATCCTGGTGCTACCAAAATGTATCAAGACATGAAGAAAGTTTATTGGTGCCCGGGAATGAAGCACGACATGGCTGAGTATGTGTGCAAGTGCCTTACTTGTTTGCTAGTAAATGCAGAACATCAGAAGTCATACGGGTAGATCCAACTGTTGGATATACCCTAATGGAAGTGAGAGCATATCACCATGGAATTCATTACGAAGTTACCCCGCACAGCGAGGGGGTACAATACCATTTGGGTGATAGTTGATCGTCTAAGAAAGACTGCTCATTTCCTACCGATTCGCGAGACATATTGATCTGAGAGACTGGCGGATCTGTTCATCAAGGAGACGAGGATACACTCGGTTAATATCCAAGTTTTGGAAAAGATTCCATGACGCAATAGGGACGAGGATACACATTAGCATGGCTTATCATCCTCAAACAGATGGTCAGCCTGATAGGACGATTTAGATGCTCGAGGATATGCTTCGAGTATGCGTGATTGACTTTGCAGGAAGTTGGGATGGTCACTTATCGTTAGCCGAATTCTCATACAATAACAGTTATCATGTCAGCATTATTATGCCTCCTTATGAGATGTTATACGATAGAACGTATAGGACGCTCGTATGCTGGGGTGATGTCGAGCAGAAAGAGTTGGGAAGTATTAAGGTGATCGAGGCTATGACAAAAAAGATAGAAAAGATTAAAGCTTTTATGAAGGCAACCAAGTATAGGCATAATTCGTATACGGATAGGAGGTGTAGGCCGATCGAGTTCAACGTGGGGGATAGAGTCATGTTGAAGGTCTCGCCTTGGAAGCGGATTATTGGTTACAGAAGAGGGGCAAGCTGAGCCCAAGGTACAAAGGGCCTTCCCTAATCATCGCACGAGTAGGAGAGGTGGCCTATCGATTAGAACTGCCTGATGAGTTAAGTGGAATTCATCTGACATTCCATGTATCTCATCTAAGAAAGTGTTTAGCCGATGAAGATGAGATTGTACCACTAGATGATATCGAGGTGAATGAACGGCTCAATTATGTAGAGCAACTACTGGCAATCATTGATCGAAAAGAGAAAAGGTTGTGGAATAAAGTAGTCCCACTTGTGCGTGTGTAGTTGAAACAACGAAGTGTTCTGAGTCTACATGGGAGACTGAAGAAGAGATGAGACAGCATTACCCACATTTATTCGAAGAATGACAGATTTCGGGGACGAAACCTCTTTAAGGGGGGTAGACTTGTAACACCCGAAAATTTTATCAAAATAAAAGAATGAAAAATAATAAGAAAAGAAAAATAAAAGTATCTTGCAAAAAGGGAAAAGGAGCAAAAGAGGAGGGGGCCAAAGTGTCAAAAGGACAAGAACATAATATTTTATGTTAAAATGTGGTATGGCCGCCCATGCAACTTGCTTTTTACAACCCATCAGTCGACTGAAAAAGGAGAAGAAGAAAACGTGAAGTTTCTCTCAGTTTTGAAAGAAGAAACAACTGAAATTCACAAAATTGGTAAGTGTTTTATATTTTTTTGGTCGGTTTTGTTGGGTTTTTAACCATAGAACTGATTTTTATGTGTTCTATGTGTTTGGCTGCTTGTTGTGGTTTGTTTTAGGCGTTTAACACTCTTGGTACCTTCAAGTTTGGTAAAGGTTTGCTTGAAGACTACTTTAGGTGAGTTCTAGACCTTGGTTTTTGTATGTTTTTAAAGTCTTTGGGGCTAAAAATGCATGTAAAATCGTTTTTATCATTTTAAGTATGTAACCGTATGTATATGTGTATGTGTTTGGATGTTCTATGGTTGTTTGTCTGTTGTTCATGCTTAGAATGATAAATATAAGTCAAAAACATGTTAGGATAGTGATTGGGACTGAAAATAAGTTAGAAAAATGCAAAATAGTTGGCCATGTGCCCAAACAGGGCCCATGCACCTGAATTCTTCCTTAGAAAAGCCTAAGTGCTGGGGTCATGCGCCCCAATAGTACCCATGCGCCCATAACATTGCCTGAAAATACTAAGTGTAGGCTCATGCGCCCAAACAGTACCTCATGTTCCCATATATTGCCATAGAAATACTAAGTGTAAGCTCATGCGCCTGAACAGTAGCTCATGCGCCTAAGTATTAGGCTCAGACGCCTATGTAACCCGTGCGCCCAAATAGTGAAAATGCGCCCGAAGTGGCTCATGCGCCCGAGTGTTAAAACGCCTAAGTGAGGCTCATGCGCCTGCATAGTGGAAAAGCGCCTAAGCAGTTCTCATACGCCTGCATAGTGCCAAAGCACCTGAAACACTTAGATTTTTTCTAAAATTTTGGAAAGATTAGAATTTTTAGGGTTTGACCCTAGTTTGACCTAAGGCTTATATTTGTTTATTTTATGAATGTTTATGGTTTGTTTTTATGTTCCATATTATATATTATCATGTGACTTTACGTGGTGTGTTTATGCTCATATACGTCAAGTATTATCATAATGAAAGTGAAAGATTAATGATAATGACAGTGGAACAAAAAGAATGAACGAATGAAAAGTCTTGCAAGCAAAATGAAAGGAGGGTCACAACTCATTGAGAGATGCTAGCTCAATTGTGTATAATATAGCGTGCGATTTTAGCTAACCCATGAGGGTTCACACACAGGGGGATCTGTCTTGGTGACAGATGCATAGTACGAAATGGGATCCTTGTCACTTTACCCCGGAAATAAGGTGGTTGTGTGCCCGGAATGAGGTGGCTGCATGCCCAACGATGGGGGTAAGGTTATGACATGATCTAGAAACAGTGAAAGATAATGATAAAGTACGAAATGAACGAATACGTGCGATAATGAATGATGAATGAGGTTATACCTTGTTGCATGTACGATGAATGCTCACGTACAAAAGTAAACAAAGTATTTTATTAAGAAAGAGTATTTTCATATACCAACTGTATAAAGTATCTCAATACCTTAAAACTAGAACTCACTCAACAATGCTGACTTTTATGAATTTCCAATTGGCAGGTAATTTTGCTGAGGATTGCACAAGGGGAGGCTACTCGGCATGGCAAGACTAGCATCCACTCACGTATAATATTATTGTTGTTTTGTAATGCAATTTAAATGATGCTTTTGTAACTTAAACAATGTTGTATTGCTTAACAACAATAGTTATTAATGAAATGAATGGTTTTTGTTAACTTAATTCCACTGTTTAATTTGTGAAATATGTATTGTTTTATGTAATAATGCGATAATTGTCCAACTGTAAGAGTCCCAGGAACGGGTCCTTACAGTATAATGTAACATCCGAAATTTTGTCAAGTAAAAGAAAAGAAAGCAATAAGAAAAGAGAAAAAGAAAAGTATCTGGAAAGAAAGTAAAATGAACATAAGTGAAGGGGCAAAAAGTTCAAAAAGGAAAAAATATTATTATTATTATGTTTAAAGTGGGCATGGCCGCCCACAACTTCTGTTACATCAACTGCTTCGACCATTTAAGAGAGAGAAAGCAGAGTACTTCAGTTCTAGAAAGAGAAAGCAGCTGATCTTGGCCAAGGTAAGTAATTCTTGCATAATTGGTTCGGTTTTGTTTGGTTTTTGACCATGAAACCGAGTTTTACATGTTCTCGTGTGTATATGTGTGTTCGGGTTCTTTTGTTCTTGGTGTCTAGGTGTCAGAAACATCAAGACTTCTCAAATTTGAAGGAGTGGTGTTTGGAAGCAGTCAAGGTGAGTTCTAGACCCCGGTTTTATATGTTTTTAAACTTCTTTGGGGTTGAAAATGCATGTAAAATGTTTTTATAATTATTATGTATGTTACTCGTATGTACTTGTGTATGTATGTTAGTGTTTTTGGTTGTTTATATTATGTTGATGCTTAGAATGGTAAATATAAGTCAAGAACACATTAGGATGATGGTTGGGGACTGAAAATGACTTAGAAACATGTTAAATAGGTGGTCATGCGCCAAAATAGGGCTGATGCGCCTAGAATATTGACTTGTAATGACCAAGTAAACTTCATGCGCCCAAACAGTACTCTCATGCACCCAAATAATCTGCTCAGGCGCCTAAGTGTTAGTCATGCGCCTGAACAGTACCTCATGCATCTAGAATATTGACTTGGAATGACCAGGTAAACTTCATACGCCCAAACAGTACCTCGTGCGCCTAAAAATATTGCCTTAGAATGACAAAGTAAGCTCATGCACCTGAACAGTAGTTCATGCGCCCATACAATTTTCCCAGTCTCCTAAGTGTTAGGGTCAGGCGCCCCAATAGTGCCCTTGCGCCAAAACTTTCCTCAGGCGCCTAAGTATAAGCCATGCGCCTGAACAGTTCATACGCCCAAAAGTTAGGCTGAAAACGCCCAAAAGTTAGGCTGAAAGACCCAAGTGTAGAGTTCATGCGCCCGAATAGTGTTGATGTGCCTAAGCAGGGCTCATACGCCTGCATAGTTCTCATGCGCCTAGAACACTTAGAAAATTTTTCTGGAATTTTGGGAAAATCAGAATTTTAGGGTTTGACCCTAGTTTAACTTGTGGATTATATTTGCTTATTTCATGCATGAATATGTGTTGTTTTTATGTTCCACATTATATATTATCATGTGACTTTACGTGGTGTGCTTATGCTTGTATACGTAAAGTATTATCATAATGAAAGTAAAAGATTAATGATATTGAAAGTGGAACATAAAGAATGAACGAAAGAAAAGTCTTGCAAGCAAAATGAAAGGAGGTTCACAACTCATTGAGGGTTGCTAGCTCAACTGTGTGTAATATAGTGTGTGATTTTGTGTAACACCTGGAAACTTTGTCTAGAATAAAAGAAAAGAAAGATATTTTGTAAGAAAAGAAAAAAAGTCCAAAGAGGAGGGGTTAAAGTGTAAACAGGACAAATAATAATATTATTTTGTATAAAGTGGGCATGGCCGCCCACTTCTTTTGCACATTAACTGTCACAGTAGTTTTAGAGAGAGAAATCAGAAGATCTTTGACATTTAGAGAGAAAAAGAAGCTGAATACAGGTAAGGTAAACGAATTTAGTATAATTGGTTTTGTTTTTATCGATTTTTGGCCATGAAACCGGTTTCTACATTTTCTTATGTGTTTATATGTGCTCGGGTATGGGTTTTTGGACATGTTTAGGTGTTAGAAACTTCGGAAAAGTTCGAGTTAAAGAGTTTGAGCTTGAAAGCAGCTTAGGTGAGTTCTAGACCCCATACTCTACATGTTTTATAAACTCTTTGGGGCTGAAATGTATGAAAATGATTTTATAACCGCTATATATATGTTAGCGTATGCATTTATGCTTGTATGGTGATGTTCTATGGTTGTTTATGCTATGTTTAAGTTTAGGATAGTTATAACAAGCTTAGAACTGGTTGATATGATGATTGGGACTGAAAATAACTTAGGAACATGTTAAACAGGTTGTTTATGCGCCTACATAAGGCTCATGCGCCTGAAAATGCCTTAGAAAAATTTAAGTGTTGCTCATGCGCCCAAACAGGGCCCATGCGCCTGAAAATATGCCTTAGACAGTTAAGTATATGCGCCCCAATAGTGCCCATGCGCCTGAAAATATGTATTAGACAGTTAAGTATATGCGCCCCAATAGTGCCCATGCGCCCAACTTATCCCTCAGGCGCCTAAGTGTAAAGCTCATGCGCCTGAATAGTTCATGCGCCCGAGACTTGGTAGGAAAAAGGGTTAAGTGTAGGGCCATGCACCCTAATAGTGTTGATGCGCCTAAGCAAGGCTCATGCACCTGCATAGTGCTCACGCGCCTAGGACACTTAGAAATTTTCTAAAATTTTGGAGAAAAATAGAATGATTAGGTTTTGACCTAAGTTTGACTTCAGGGTTTAAATTGTTATTATTATGCATGATTATGAGCTATTCTTATGTTCCATATTAATTATTATTGTGTAACTTTACGTCGTGTGTTTATGATTATATACGTAAAGTATTATCATTAATGAAAATGAAAGATTAATGATAAAGAAAAGTGGAACATAAAAGAGTGAATAAAAGTCTTGCAAGCAAATGAAAAGGAGGTGCACGACCATGTTGTCGTTAGCTCAACTGTATGCGGTTTAGCTAACCCAAAGGATGCATGCAGGGTCAGCTATTAAGACTACCACGGACCCTTGTAGCATACCCTAGGTGACTGGGTCAGCTTAGTGCACAATGTTCGTGATCTATTTATAGACCACATGCCCAGCATCAACTTCGTGCATAATGTTTGGGATATTGTAGATTAGTCTGTAAGAAAGTAAAAGATAATGATAAAAGTACGAAATGAACAAATGCGTATAGTAATGAATGAAAGAAAGTATTACCTTGATGTACGTATGACGTGTGATCACATATCTAAATAAAGAAGGTATTTTACAACAAAGGATATTTTCATATATCTATACAAGGTATTTTAATCCTTTTAAAACTAGAACTCACTCAGCAATGCTGACTTTTATACATTTTTAGTTGGCAGGTAAATATTGCTGAGAATGGCACGAGGGTGAAGCTACTCGGCGGGACAAGATTGACATCCATTCATGTTTTGATATTGTTGTTTTGTAATGCATTTAAACAATCTTTTGTAACTAATGAACAATGATGTATTGCTTAGCAACAGTAATTATAAATGAAATGAATGGACTTTTGTTAATGTAATTCCACTATAATGTTTTATGAAATATATACTATTATGTATGTTTAGTGCTATGATTGACCAACTATGAGGTGCCCGGGGACGGGGCCTTACAAGTTGGTATCAGAGCCATAGTTTAAGTGAATTGGGTAAAATATTTTGAAAAACCTCAACTTAAACTGAAAATGGGACGAATGGAAGGATGTCAGCCCGAGTAGCTACGTGCCATCAAGTATTCCTTTTCTTATGGTTAACCAATATTATGTGCGTGTGCTATTTTACTTATGTGTTCTTAGTAGATTTAGATACTGATGTAGTGAGGATAGGAATTGCTTGGGGTGTGAAGAGTAAAGTAAGTGGCTAATCATAACTGGCCACTGTAATTAGGGACTTACTAACATAACATAAACTGAGCTATTCCTTGAATGACCGTGTTAGTGTTTATATCTTATAGTGATTAGAGAATGGTTGGAGGTAGATCATTTAAGGCCTCTAGGGGTGGAGCACAGGGAAGACGTGGTGCTGAACAACGTATTACTAGGAATAAGACTAAGACTGCTGAGAGTGGTGATGAGAGTGTGAACTTAAGGGCTTTGGTGAAAGAGGCGGTGGTAGAGGAAGTCCATCAAGTCATGCAGAAGATTCTACAGTCTGTAGTGACTGAAGTGATTAATGCAGTAAGAGAGGACTGGTAGAAAGAGAGGAGAAGAACCAAAGGAAGGGAGGAAAGGGAACGATCGGAGACCGAGACGAATGTCTCGAGTGAGGAGGAGGAGGAAGCGGTACAGGAAACTGCATGAGGATGTAACTATGAGGCATTTCAGAGATGCAAGCCCCCGACCTTTGGTGGGAACAACAATGCTGCTACTGCTCAATGATGGGTGAGGGAGATGGAGGCGGTGCTTGATATCAGTGAGTGCCGAGAAGATTAGAAGGTGAAGTTTGCCACCCATTCATTGGTGGACTCGGCCTTATGCTGGTGGGATAATATTTTCCAGGCCGAGGGCAGCAGGGCCATTGGAAAGATGTGGTGGCCAGAACTGAAAAAGTTGGTGATTGAGGAGTTCTGTCCCCACAGGGAGTTGGACAAGATTGAGAGGGAGTTCCTGCAGCTGGAAGCGGGAACTATGACGCACCAATAGTATACCACCAAATTCAACAAGATGGCAAGGATGGTGCCTGATCAGGTGACTCTGATATCAAGGAAGATTAAGAGGTATGTCTAGAGGTTGCCGACTTATATACGAGGGCATTTGATTGTTGCCCGACCAAGTACCTTTCAATCGGCTGTAGACCTGGTGGGTAGGTTGTATGATGACCGAGAGGAGACTGTGGCGGAGGCAAAGAAGACAGGTGGTGGTGATAAGAACTGGAACGGGAAGCGGTTTGGACGTGGTGGTTTCGCGCCAAACAACAAAAGGATGAAAGTGGATGACCGTAGGGTGGCATCATCAAGCTCGGGGCTGAGAAAATGCTGTAAATGTGGAAGGGAGCATATCAGCGAGTGTAGGTTGGGATTGAACGTATGCTTCAAGTGGGGGAAGCCTGATCACATTGCTAGAGACTGCAGGGTGCCAAGGTGTTATAGCTATAGTGTGGAGGGCCACGTGAGCAAGGACTGTACGAAGCCAATGGTGGAGAGTTCTGGGGTGAAGAGGAAGGCTGAAGAAGGAGGGCAGAGGGAAAGTTCTAGAGCTTTCATGATGACCCAGGAGGAGTCCAGAGTGGACCCCAATGTCATGTCTCGTATGTTTGTAGTAAACCAAACTTGTGCCTCTGTATTATTTGATTTTGGTACTAGGAGTTTCATCCCTACTACTTTCTTTGCTAAATTATCTGTTAGTAGTAGGAGTATTAATGAGCCATTCAATGTAGAAACGGCTATTGGTAAGTCTACTAGAATTACTGATATGATACAGGATTGTGCCATAGAACTAGGCCATAGGTTTTCTGCCAATTTACATGTGATGCCCCTAGGTGGATTCGATGTAGTACTAGGGATGGATTGGTTAGCAACCTATGAGTCGAACATCGTGTGTCGCAAGAAGATGATTCGACTAGTTATGCCCGATGGAAGTTCGGTGACGGTCTACAGTGATCACGTCATTATGGTTCCGAAAGTAATTTCGATGGCGGTGGCGGGAAAGTACATGAGACATGGATGTAGTGCCTACTTGGCCTACGTAAAGGATGTGGACGCGTCAGTACCACAACTGTCCGACATACCAGTGGTATGTGACTTTTCAGACGTGTTCCCAGAAGACTTGTTGGCGTGCCACCGGATCGTAAAATTGAGTTGCAGATTGATTAGATACCCGGTGCTCAACCCGTTACCAATGCATCGTATCGATTAGCTCCGACTGAGATGAAGGAACTCATGGTCCAACTGCAGGAGTTGATGGATAAAGGGTTCATTCGACCGAGTATCTCTCCATGGGGTGTCCCAGTCTTATTTGTGAAGAAGAAATACGGTAGTATACGGATGTGTATCGACTACCGAGAGCTGAATAAGTTGACGGTGAAGAATCGGTATCCGCTACCGAGGATTGATGACTTGTTTGACCAGCTCCAAGGTGCCAGTTGGTTCTCGAGGATAGACCTTCGATCTGGTTACCATCAGTTGAAGGTGAAGGAGCGGGACATTTTGAAGATATCTTTTCGCACATGTTATGGACATGACGAGTTTCTTGTTATGTTGTTTGGTCTAACTAACGCGCCTGCTGCCTTTATGGATTTAATGAACCGAGTGTGTCGGCCCATGTTAGATAAATCAGTGATTGTGTTTATTGATGATATCTTGATTTATTCAAAGAGTGATGAAGAACATGCCGACCACATACGCGAAGTATTGGAGACACTTAGAAGAGAAAAGTTGTATGCTAAATTCTCTAATTGTGCTTTTTGGTTCCGTGAAGTGCAATTTTTGGGTCATGTTGTTAATGCTGAAGGAATTATGGTAGACCCAGCAAAGGTTGAGGCAGTGATGCAATGGAAGTCTCCAAAGACGCCATCCGAGATCCGTAGTTTTTTGGGTTTTGCGGGTTATTACAAGAGGTTCATCCAAGACTTTTCTAAGATAGCCTCACCTTTGACCAAATTGACCCGCAAAGATGTGAAATTTGTATGGGGTCAAGAACAGGAGGATGCTTTCGAGGAGTTAAAGAGGAGATTAAATCAAGCTCCTGCCTTGACATTACCCGAAAGGAGTGAAGACTTAGTGGTATATTCGGATGCTTCATATTCGGGATTGGGTTGTGTAACACGAAAGGGTAATAGCCTACGCAACCCAACAGCTGAAAACCCACGAAGTCAATTATCCCATCCATGATTTAGAGTTAGCGGCTGTGGTCTTTGTGTTGAAGATTTCGAGGCACTACTTATACGAGATGAAGTGCACAATCTTCACGGATCACAAGAGCTTGAACTACTTCTTCGAGCAAAAGGATCTCAACATGAGGAAGAGGAGATAGTTAGAGCTCATCAAAGATATTGACTGTAGATCCATTACCATCCAGGTAAGGCTAATGTGGTGGCCGATGCCCTTAGCCGAAAGGAGAGACCCGAGCCGATTCGGGTGAAAGCTTATCAGTTGGTTATGAGCGCTGATGTGATGACCCAAGTGAAAGAATTTCAAGAAGAGGCATTGAATGAAGATCGCCTAAATTCTGAACGAATGAGAGCTCTAGTCACAGAATTGGGTGAAAACACCCTCGGTGTTAAAACCTGAAATGGACGGATATGGATCCCTTGTTACGGAGATCTACGGGGGCGAATCATGGATGAAGCTCATAAGACTCGATACTCAATTCATCCCGGTGCCATGAAGATGTATCAGGATATGAAGAAAGATTATTTGTGGCGGGGAATGAAGCGCGATGTAGTAGAGTACGTGAGCAAGTGCCTTACTTGTTTGCAAGTGAAGGCAAAACATCAGAAGCCATATGGGAAGATCCAACCATTGGATATACTCGAATGGAAGTGGGAGCACATCACCATGGATTTTATTACTAAGCTACCTTGTACGGCGAGGGGTTGCGATACCATTTGGGTGATTGTTGATTGTCTGACAAAGAGTGCTCACTTCCTACCGATCCGTGAGACGTATTCATCCGAGAGATTGGCGGATCTGTTCATCAAGTAGATTATAACTCGTCAAGGTATGCCGGTGTCTATTGTGTCTGATCATGACACACGGTTTACATCAAAGTTTTGGAAAAGATTTCATGATGCGATGGGGGCGAGGCTACACATTAGCACGGCTTATCACCCCAGACAGATGGTCAGTTTGAGAGGACAATCCAGACGCTTGAGGATATGCTTTGTGCGTGTGTGATCGATTTTGAAGGAAGTTGGGATGATCACTTACCGTTAGCAGAATTCTCATACAACAACAGTTATCATGCCAGCATTGGCATGCCACCTTACGAGATGCTATACGGTAGAAGGTGTAGAACACCCGTATGTTGGGGTGATATTGGACAGAAAGAGTTCAGAAGCCTTGAGGTGATCGAGGCTACCACTGAGAAGTTAGAAAGGATCAAAGCCTTTATGAAGGCAGCAAAAAGATAGAAAAAAGTCCGACGCCGACAAGAGGCATAGACCGATCGAATTAAAGGTGGACGACTGAGTTATGTTGAAGGTCTCACCTTGGAAGGTAATCATCTGGTTCTGAAAGTGAGGTAAGCTGATCCTGAGGTATATAGGACCTTTCCGAATCATAGCATGAGTAGGAGAGGTGGCCTATCGGTTAGAATTGCCTGATGAGTTAAGTGGAATACACCTAACATTCCATGTATCTCATCTAAGGAAGTGCTTAGCTGATGAAGATATGATTGTACCACTGGATGATATTGAAGTGGACGAACGACTCAATTACATAGAGCAGCCAGTGGCAATCATCGTTCGAAAGGAGAAAAGATTAAGGAATAAAGTGGTTCCGCTTGTACGAGTACAGTGGAAGCACAGGAAGGATTCCGAGTCTACGTGAGAGACTGAACGAGAGACGAGACAGCATTACCCACAGTTATTCGAAGGATGACGGGTTTCGTGGATGAAACCTCTTTAAGGGGGGTGGAGTTGTAACACCTGGAAATTTTGTCTAGAATAAAAGAAATGAAAGATATTTTGTAAGAAAAGAAAAAAAGGCCAAAGAGGAGGGGTTAAAGTGTAAATAGGACAAATAATAATATTATTTTGTATAAAGTGGACATGGCCGCCCAGTTCTTTTGCACATCAACTGTCACGACAGTTTTAGAGAGAGAAATCGGAGGATCTTCGACATTTAGAAAGAGAAAGAAGATAGATTCAGATAAGGTAAATGAATTTAGTATAATGGGTTTGGGTTTTATGGATTTTTAGCCATCAAACTGGTTTCTACATGTTCTTATGTGTTTATATGTGCTAGGGTATGCGTTTTTGGACATGTTTAGGAGTTAGAAACTTCGGAAAAGTTCAAGTTAAAGAGTTTGAGCTTGAAAGCAGCTTAGGTGAGTTCTAGACCCCGTATTCTACATGTTTTATAAACTTTTTGGGGCTAAAAATGTGTGAAATTGATTTTACAACCGCTATATATATGCCCGTACGCATTTATGCTTGTATGGGGATGTTCTATGGTTGTTTATGCTATGTTTAAGTTTAGGATCGTTTAGGATAGTTATACCAAGCTTAGAACAGATTGATATGATGATTGGGACTGAAAATAACTTAGGAACATGTTAAACTGGTTGTTCATGCACCTTATGTTCTTATGTTCCATATTAATTATTATTGTGTGACTTTATGTGGTGTGTTTATGATTGTATACGTGAAGTATTATCATTAATACAAGTGAAAGATTAATGATATAGAAAAGTGGAACATAAAAGAATGAATGAAAGTCTTGCAAGCAAATGAAAAGAAGGTGTACGATCATGTTTTCATTAGCTCAACTTTATGCGGTTTAGCTAACCTGAAGGATGCATGCAGGGTCAGCCATTGAGACTGACAGGGACCCTTGAAGCATATGCTAGGTGACTAGGTTAGCTTAGTGCACAATGTTCGTGATCTATTTATAGACCACAGGTTCAGTATCAGCTTTGTTTACAATGTTCGGGGTATTGTACATTGGTCCGTAAGAAAGTGAAAGATAATGATAAAAGTACGAATGAACGAATGCGTACAGTAATGAATGAAAGAAAGTATTACCTTGATGTACGTATGACGTGTGATCGCATATCTAAATAAAGAATGTATTTTACAACAAGGGATATTTTCATATATCTATATAAGGTATTTTAATACTTTTAAAACTAGAACTCACTCAGCAATGCTAACTTTTATATATTTTCAGTTGGCAGGTAAATATTAATGAGGATGGCATGAGGGTGAAGCTACTCGGTGGGGCAAGATTGACATCCATTCATGTTTTCATATTGTTGTTTTGTAATGCATTTAAACCATCTTTTGTAACTAATGAACAACGATGTATAATTATAAATGAAATGAATGTGCTTTTGTTAATGTAATTCTGCTGTAATGTTTTATGAAATATATACTATTATGTATGTTTAGTGCTATGATTGACCAACTGTGAGGTGCCCGATGACGGGGCCTTATATTTTGGCTAACCCTTGAGGGTTCACACACTGGGCGATCAGTCTTGGTGACTGATCCATAGTAAGAAACGGGATCCTTGTCACTTTACTCCGGGAGTGAGGTGGCTGTGTGCCCAACGATGGGGGTAAAGTTATGATAGGATCTAGAAACAGTGAAAAATAATGATAAACTACGAAACGAACGAATACGTGTGATAAGGAGGGATGATTAAGGTTATACCTTGACGTATGTATGATGCATGCTCACGTACGAAAGTAAAGAAAGTATTTATTTGAAAAGGGATTTTTTATATATAAACTGTACAAGGTATCTTAATGCTTTTAAAACTAGGACTCACTCAGCAACGCTTACTTTTATGTTTTTTCAGTTGACATGTAATTTTGCTGAGAACGGCACACGGGGAGGCTACTCGGCAGGGCAAGACTAACATCCATTCACGCATAATATTATTGTTGTTTTGTAATGTAATTAATAGATGCTTTTGTAACTTACGAATAATGTTGTATTGCTTAACAACAATAGTTATTAATGATAATGAATGGTTTTTGTTAACTTAATTTTTTGCTGCAATATTTTATAAAATGTGTAATGTTTTAAATATTATACGCGGTGAAGGTCCAACTGTAAGTGTCCCGGGAACGGGGCCTTACATATAAACACTTGTATGGGTTTTATGATACAGTATAAATAGTAACAACAAAAATTACATAAAACAATGTCCTATTACATTGAATTCAACATACAAATGTGGTTGATGCTACACTACTGCTGAAACCTAGGAAAAAATATGATTGTCTGAAGCCAAAAAAACCACTATTTCATGATGTTACACTAAGATTTTAAACATAATGTTACACTGCTGCTGTAAGCAACGCATATAATGTTACACTCCTATTGTAACCTAGGCAGATTTGTAAAAACAAATAAAAGGATATTTTAAACAAATTTCCTACATCAGAACAACATACAAAAAGAAAACTTATTTAATATTAGGATCTTTGAATGGAATTTTCATTGAATACTAAGATTTTTTAGAAAACACTCGTAACGTTATGTTGCTACTGTAACTATAGGAAAAGTAAAAAAAAATAAAAAAGATCGCTGAAGAGAATTTGCATTTAATACAACATAGGAAAAATAATGTTCATTTAATACTAAGATCTTAGAAAAAACACACATGAGGGTCTTTGAATAAAAAAACAATCCTTAATGATATTACACTAATGCTGTAGCTTAAGAAAAAAACTAAAAAAAATTATCCAGCATAACAGAAACAAAATGATACGGAAGTAAACGTTCAGAAACAAATTATCCAGCACAACAGGGAAAAAACAAAAAAAATATAGGTACCAGTGTAAGAATATCAAATAATATCAAATCTTCAAAAACAAAATAGTCACCAGTGTAAGAATATCATTTTCATTAAAGATGCAAACGAGTTTCTCCTTTACCACAAAAACAAAAATCTTCAAAAATAAATAAGTTATCAGTGTAAGAATATCAAATGTAGTTTGTGTAAGACCCCGTTTCCAGGCACCTCACAGTTGTTTATTCATAGCACTAAAGATACACATTAGTATACACTTCATAAAAAATGCAGCGGAATTAATATCAAAAGTCATCCATTTAATTAATAAAAACTGTTGCTAAGCAATACACCCATAATTGTTATCAGTTACAAAAGATTGTTTAACTGCATTACAAAGCAACAAAAATATTAATTATGAACGGATGTCAGTTTTGCCCCGCCGAGTAGCTTTCCCAGTGTGCCATACTCAGCAAAGCTTACCTGCCAACTGAAAATGTATAAAAGTCAGCGTTGCTGAGTGTGTTCTAGTTTTAAAAGTAATAAAAATACCTTGTGTATATATAAATGAAAATACTCTTTTTGTTGAAATACATCTCTTACTCTTGTACATGAGCACACATTGACTATACAACAAGGTGATGTTCTCTTTCTTTATTGTGTGCCTTGTTTATATTGTACTCTTTTAACTTTATCTTTCACTATCTATGTGGACCAATGAGCAATACCCTAAACTATATGTGCGGAGAAACTGGTGTTGGGCCCCTCTACAGTCTATGGTCTGAATTATTGTATACAAGGCCGGCCCAGTCACCTAGGGCATG
>BJCO01391973.1:0-10546 GCA_018326465.1 Flaveria floridana | reverse complement strand
TATATATATATATATATATATATATATATATATATATACACACACACACACATATATATATACATATATACACATATATATACATATAGCGTCAAGTTCTTTTAATAGTGTCAAGTTCTTTTAAATTTCTCTGATTTCTTTGTTCAATGTTCGACTGTTTCTCTCAAGTTCTACCGTGCATGAACTATGCAGACAAAGAGAATGGCCGGATAGTAAATTCTTTTCATTAGAGATGGCAATTCTAATACATCATCACACACATGCACGTGGGCACATATAAAAACTACTATATGAAATCAATAATAATTATAGAGTTAAGTTCGATTTTGCTTTCAAAGATTTGATAAAACTAACTATTTTCCTTCAAATGATTAAAAATATTAGTTTACCTCCCAAATTTGATAAGTTGTTTTATTTCAGTCCAAAGTTTTATTAGTTGTTTCAACGTGAATCTAAAAGAATGAAATTTTTTGACTGAAATTAAAACAAATTATAAAACTTTTGAAGATGAATTGATGTTTTTTAATTTTTCGAAGGAAAATTATGACTTTTGTCAAAACTTACGGAGTAAAACTGAAATTAACTCATAATTATAAATAGAAAAATGATGGTAAACTATACATGTTCCGCAAATTATGATCACTTATAAGAGACTAAACTAAGATAATTATTCAATAAATAACCAGATATGTCTTTCATTTTGGTCATTTTATTTTGAAATAAGAGTCACAAAAAATCACATATATTAAAACAATATTAAAAACTTATGTATTTTTATTGTTAATTTTAGAGTAACACTGTAGATAAGTAATAAAAGATTTATATATTAGAGGTTAATCACATTATGATGTGTTTACCAACCACCTTGGACAACTTATGGAGTAGTGATGTGTGTTGACTTAAAGTTTCATGCATACATGGCCGGTGTAAACATGAGAAGGGTTCTGTGGGTCGGTAAATGAGCCTATGCATGCCCAGGCCAGGTATTAAGATTGAGATTATTGTATTCTTATGAAAAACTAAACCAATTACATTTCAAATTCAAGGATTTATATACATTATTAATTATATTTCAGTTTCTTTGACCCTTTTTATACAAACCATGTGGTCAGTCAGAATCATATTGTAATTAAAAAAGTCCTGTAGATTCACATACATCATATAAAAGACAAAAAGATTAAAAATTGAAAAGGATGTAACGAATCAACAACAAATTTTATATACATTATATATTCTAGCCAGTGACCACGAAATGTAATCAAACGTACAGTTTATGTTGACATGACATCTATTTTTTCAAATAACTAATAAAGCTTTAATTTCAGGAAGCTAGTCAATTAAAGTTTTTAAGTTTATATATCTATATACTAATAAATAAAAATAAATCCCGACATATGTCATCATTTTAGGCCATCTAATAATTGGTTTTTCCGTTTCTCTCTTCTCTTAATTATAAATGTTATTCTAACTATTTATTAATTAATAACTATCCATAATTAAAATTTCAATTATGTTCACTTTAAATTTTTAAATATGTAATACATATGTTTATTCAATCAGTATAATACATAATATTTAAGACATAACTTTTTATATTATAAACCATGTAACACTAAATTTATTTAGCTCGTGTATTACACGGGATTGTAACCTAGTACACAACTATACACACATATTAACCAAGATTGATCTAATTTAAAAAGAAAATGATGTTTTAACGTATATACGAAAAATATAATATGGGAGAACAATTGAATAAAAGAGGTGCAATTTGCAAGTTGTTAATGTCATTTTTAAAAACAATTATAAATTTAAATAACTGGAATTTCCAAAAAAAATGTTGCCACGTTCCTGTGCCAACTTCAATCATTTCAGAAAGTTTATTCTCTTTATAAGTCATGTGCTTATAAAGGATGCATTATTAAGTTAAAAGTAATTGTTGAAATCAATCATTATCATTCAACTTTTTATTTTTTTATCGTATTTATTTCATCTATATATTTTAAAAGTAGATGCTGTACGTCGGGTATATTTTCGTGTATTGACAGAAGTAGTTACCAATTTAATTCTTCTTCTCCATTTTAAATTATTAAAGATAGTTATTACTTTAATTAAAAGCGTTCCAGGGATTTGTGTGCGTACGCGTCATAATAAAATAGAAGGATTTTTATATTGTCACCTTTTATAGCGATTTAAATATATATATAATTAAGATATTTTATAATGAAATGATGGAGATGGTAAAGGATGTCTTATTAATTTATAAATTATCAAGAATCACAAAACCAAATTCATTAGCTATCTTAACCAAAAAAAATAAAAAAAGAACAAGATCATAACTGAAATGGTTTAGAATACGACCCATATGGTACGTTCTAAATCAATCTGGGAAACCTTTATATATTAGACATAATAACAAAAAGTTGTGTTCAAAGTTAACTAGTCCTTATCAAAATAGTTGAATATATTAAACTTGAGTTAGTTGAGAAAACTTGTTGAACCACTCTTGAACGTTCACTTTTCGTGACATAACGTCAGTAAGCCTAGGACCTTGGTGGTCTCCTACAGACTAGGGTAACATTAAGCTACAAATTGATATGTTATTTATAATGGTACGTCTATATATCAATAAATGTCATTTTTCTTAATTTTTCTTAACCTTTTTTTTTTCTATAGACGACTTACTAGTTATCAAGCATGTAACTATTGAAGTTTTATTGTTACATGTCACTATGTAAATAACACCTACAAAAAACATGTGTATCATTAAAAAATATGTTAGTTATGATTTATTCTAATAAATTCTTTTATAAACAAAATATATTATTTGATGAGATTTTTTATAACCATATACAATACCTTATGGGTTTTCATTTAACATATATATGTGTGTATTGTGTATATATGTATAATGTCTACGTGACTTTTATGTTGACTTGATGATAAAGAACCTAATTGCTTAAAGAATTTTAAAAGATTAAAACTTTGAATAAGTTATTAAATTGATATTATATATATAATACCCGAAACTAACCCAACCCTTTCACAAAATGAAATGACACAACGTGTATTAAACCCCGCAACAAAATTATAAAACAAGGGTGAACAATCAAATGGATGGCTCTATCACGCCTCAATGGTTGATGATCCAAGAGGAAAAAGCATCTTCATGTTCTTATATTGACATTTTCAAGGATCTAGTAACTTATGTTTATATATCTATATATTTCATTTAGATCATCAGTATGTAATTCGCAAGAAGCTATTAAATAGAAAGAGAAACGTAAAGTTTGTCGATGAGGGTTCTTTCTTCTAGCTATCTCATGGTTTGGCACATTGTTAATGACCATCTTAATGCAACGACACTGTCTAGAATGCTTGAAACAGTTAGCGGCTCTAAAAACACGAAGACCTCGAAGGATAGTGATTATATATGTATCAAGTACATTCGGCGTGCTTTGTCTTCGTGACCTCAACAACGAGGATTATTTGGATGACTTCTCCAATCCAATTGCATCAACACGTCCGATCTGGAGAGATAAAGCATAAAGAGCAGCACGTTCAACGATTTCGGGCCAAAAAGATAAAAACATTGGTTGTTAAATTAGATGATTTTAACGTATTCATATACGAAAACTGAAATCCAAACATTTCAACTGTGAGAAACTATTGTGGAAGAGATGGGGGAGCGTGAAGGTTTTAAAATATTGACAACTAAAACGACGGGCTCAATAGACCTACCAAACTTGCAGTTGAAACGTTGAAGAATAAAATCGCAACTAAATATGGTTAGTAGTTTTTTTTGTAGGTAATGTTTGATTATATTTTTTATATATTTTTATTTTTAGTTATGTAATGATTTATATTATTGATGAAGATATTTAATTAATTTTAAGTGGTAATCTTTTATTTTTTTTAATATGCAATTCTTTTAAATTATTAATTAAAATTATTATTTCTATTTGGAAGTAAACAGAACCGTAGAGGGGTGTATTTTTCTTAGTTAAGTGGTGTAGACTTGAAAGGAAAATTGGGAGTGATGTATCACTACACATAGAAGAGTCCAAACCTGATAGTCTTATGCGTAAGAGCGTGTCAAAGTGATACATTCATGTATGTATGCTAGATAATTAGAATTCTAAAATTTTGATGTAGTTGATTAATTATATTTTGGCTTTTGAATGGTCTCTTAAAATTTTGAAAGGTGATACAATGTTAGTATATATATAAAAAGTTTGACATATATATTGCAATACTTATAAGATTATGTTGATGTTTGAAAGGAGTATTTTCTTTTTAATATTTCTTAAGGAATATCATTCCTTAAAATTCTCTTTTATCAGTTTTTAAATCTAAATAAAAGAAAAGGGCTGTAAATTCCATCTAAAATTATCTTTTATGAAAAAGACCTTCAATTTAAATTTTGCTTTAGGCCTTGATTCCCTGAATAAGGTAACTGGCCCCTGATTTCATGTAAGCCCCCGAGAACGGGCACCTCACAGTTGGTAATTCATCGCACATAAATCATACATTTATTTAAAACATCGCAACGGAAATTAATTAAAACCATTTTATATATTAATGAACGCTTTTGCAAAATAATACAATATATTTAACTGTTACAAAATATCATAATTTACATTACATCACAAAACATCATTGTTATACAAATAGATGTCATCCCAAAAATACCAAGTAGCTACCCCATTCCATCCTTAGCAACAATCACCTGCCAACTGGAAAATATATAAAAGTTAGCGTTGCTGAGTGAGTTCTAGTTTTATAAATAAAATACTTTACTTATCATTCAAAACCGTTCTTTACTTTCATACGTGCTCATACATCATACGTACAAATAGATAATCTTATTACTATCTTCATCATCGTTCATTAACTTTCGTTCATTCATCATCGTACGTTATCGTTATCATTCGTTGTCTTTCTTACATTCCGGGCCAATGCCACGGGCTATATCCCAACGTCATGCATAAAGCGGGTACTGGGCCGAAGTCTATAATTAGACTCCTGTACATTATGCCCGGTGGCCTGACCACAGTACCGGGGTAACTTCATTCGGACCAATACCATGTGCTTTACCCCACCGTCATGCATAAAGGAGTATTTACTTATAAATTTTATGTTATTCAAAACGGTTTCAGTAGTAAATATCATTCCTTAAAATTCTCATAAGATAACACAACGTTTTGAGATTTCGACGTCTCATTCAACATTCAATCCAACACTATGTTTAAACTTGAGTGATTACCGAAAAGTCTTCAAATTTAATCACTAAACTAACAACCAAATAACAGATAACTAAGAGCTACTAAAGTTTTCTAGAAAGGTGCCTCCGATGAGGTGACTATCACCCGTCAACCAAAAAATTAATAATTTGATGATCGAGCATTGCAAGTAGAGGCAACAATGAGTCAATTAATTAAAAGGATTATTTAAAAGTGAAATCTATTGAGAGTTTTTCAGAAAAAAAAGAAAAAGAAAAAAAAGGTTGTTTGCGACCTCCTAGAACAAGTATGTTACACGACCCTAAACCAATATGTTGATGTGATAGATCATTGATTTAAAAAGTTAAATTTGTGGAATCAAGCTTAATACAAAACATTTATGAAATTACCGGTATTATATAATAGGTTTTGTTAACTAAAAACTTTAAAGTCATGTTTAAAAATATAACGTCCAATTAACAATGATTATGACTGTATTAAAATTTTGATATTACAATCGCCAGATTTACAAAAACTATCTATTTACAAACAATCACCTCTTATCGATAATGAAATAAACCATCTGCCGGGTAACATCCAAATAAGAATAACCAATTTGAGTTTGTTTATAGTAAGTTATCGTTTTAACCTTTTACATGCCCGACCCATTCTGATCTATGAATATATCTAAGGTAAATATCATCACAGTCTAAATACCATAAGTTTATTTAATAGTCTTTATGGAAACATTATGATGGTAAGATATATTTCTCCTATTCAAGAGGCTAATGATTTAGATATTACAGTATACAAATATTGATGATTAATAAGAGTAAATTAATAGTTTTTCTATTAAAAAAATATTATGAAAGGACATAAGGATATGCGAATGGGCCTGCATGACACTTCTACTAAGCCCAATACGTTGACTCTACGTTTGGGCTTTGGCATAGGTTATGCAAAGCAGGTGAAATCTGTTTCTTGCAAAACCACGGAGCGAGTGAATGTTTATGAAGACTTAAAATTCATTTACATTTCTTTTATCCTCCAAGTAAGTGAGAAACGCTCAAGTTGGGAGTGTAGGTCTGTAAATGAACCGAACGAACACGAACATCAGCATGTTCATGTTTGTTCATTTAATTTTTACCGAACACGAACACGAACTCATAATCGAACATGATTTTTTGTTCATGTTCGTTTATTAAGAAAATAAAAATGTTCGTGTTCGTTCATGTTTGTTCGTTAAAAAGCTAAATGAACACTTCACGAACATAAACGAACACAAATGAACAATAATAAACGAACATAAATTAACAATAATAAACGAACACAAATGAAGAATAATAAACGGACATAAATGAACAATAATAAACGAACATAAATGAACAATAATAAACGAATATAAATGAGCAATAATAAATATACATACTGAACACATAAAAAAACGTTAAATGACTATTTTGAAACTTTTAGGTGTACTAGTGGAGATTGAAATCTCACTAAACTTATGGATTTCTAATATAACATAATAAACTTAAGTTTTAAATATTAACATATAATATCATTTTATTAATATATTAATATATATAAATAAACAACATAAACGAACGTAAATGAACAAACATAAACGAACACATAAACGAACGTTCATGAACGTAAACGAACGAACAAAGCATGTGTTCATGTTTGTTCGTTTAACTAAACGAACACAAAATTTTTGTTCATGTTCGTTTATTTACTAAATAAACGAACATAAACGAACTTCCTGCCGAACAGTTCATGAACAGTTCATGAACTTTCAGTTCATTTACAGGCCTATGCGAGTCCCGTAACACATATTATCCACACTTGCATCATTTGAACCTTTGGGTATCACAAACGAAAATAAAGTCATTTATATGTTCATTTGACTGCTTCATTATAATAGTTGTTTTGATTAATGATATTAATCACTTACTTCATCATAATATATCATGTATATTAATACTTGTGGTTATGCAGGGTACATCCAAAAATTGTAAGATATTAAAGTAAAAAAGCTTAAGCATGCTGCTTCTCTACTTTGATTATTAGTAAAGGTTCAATCCTCATATGTTGCTTGCACTGTAAAAAGGATTTTCAAGTCACCCATCATATGCATGCTGTTCAAAGTACTCACCACCCACATCACACAATTCTTGGTTGGTTGATATGCACTTCTATATTTATAAACTAACAATGTCATATATAAGGTTACATTACAGCCTAATAAAAATAAGAAGGTTTTCTAGTTTCAATCTATCAATATTGGTACATCCATTTAAAGACATCCTGTATAGAAACTCATTAGAAAAAGGTCACGTAGTCATGGACTCATAAGCCACCCTAAGACAGTTAAGTAGAAACATGCATCCATGCAAATAATAATTATAAGAAAAGATATATAGTGTAGTCACAATAGTGACCATATATAGTCTGTTATGTGTGTGGGAGAATGATAGGAGAGGAGGGAAGGATGAATCCTTATATATATGGGGTAAGCTAGGATCTATTTGTTTTCGATCATGGGATGTAGTGAACTGCAGGTCAAAATGGGATGAATCAAGGCTTACTAGACTATGGGGTAAGCTAGGGTCTATTTGAGAGAACCATAGGGATCGAGAAAGTTGAAAATGGGTGTGAGTGAGGAAATATAAACAAGAAGAGAAAAGATGAGATAGAAGAGAGATTGTTGGATCATTGTAAGGAATTTTTTTTTTTTTTTTTTTTTTTTTACATTAAGTCTGATATATATGTATCCTTCTATTGAGTCTACATGTGGTTACAAGTAAAGACGTGATCTATGACAAAGGATGATTAATATGTTATAAATGTTGGAATACCTTTAAAGATCAAACCTAAAAATTAAACCTTAGATAAGAATCACATCGAATTCTTTAATTTGTTTCCGCAGAATCAACCAATATGTCCCGACTAAAATCTACACTAATCTTATGCCTATTTAATCAAGCTGAAAAATACAAACCCAATAATTAATTAACTACCACGACTTGACTCAAATATTTTATAGCTAAACATCTTGAATCAAAACATTTCGTTATGATACGCAAAAAAAAAGTAACAACCACCCTACATGACTTATATAAATAAAATAAAAAGTAGAGAAAGTAATTTAAATATTTAATCTAAATCCTTTTATTAAGTGACTGTGGAATCCCACCAATATCCCCAACAAACTCCAGGCCCATTTATGTTTAAGGGCCGTGATGTGATGCAACTCACCAACCCCACGTTATTAAATGAAGGCGATAAAAAATTGAATTGGATTGACAATAGAAGGCGATAAAAATGAATGTTTCAACCACAACAAAACATTTTATGAGTTTAATCTCCATTTCCCATTTTACGTCCTTTGTTAATGTAACCAACTATATATTTGGTAACCACAGCCATGTTTTTCTAAATCAAACCATATCGCGAGGGATCTTTATTCGTATATGAAGAATGTTCATGTAAAGCAAGATGTTGTTCTTGTACCTTGGATCAAATGCATAGAAGGAATTGAACCAAGTAACCTAAAGAGCGGTGATGGACATGCTTTGATGAAGGAGAAAGACATAAATGTGAAATAACAAATATATACTTATCGTCTTTTTAACTGTAGTAAAATATATCAAAATCATGCAAATCTATTACCAGTCAAAATATAATGATAATTACTTGAATCATTCCCATAAAGGTCATTTGTATAATTGTATGAGCAATAGAATTGAAAAGATAATTACATTGACAAAAAAACATCATATATACATGGAAAAGGAAATGATACACAAACATAATTACAGAAAATGCACAATGAAGGACATATATGTTGCCCAACAGTATTTACAAGTTACAACAGGATCTTCATTATCTCTATAATTAGTTAAATATCATATTTCTTTAAACTTATTTCTACATTTTGTTTAACCTTCTACGTCTTACTTTTCATTTTTGTCTGTATTTCACTTATAAACATTAATTTTATCATTATTTCTCTCTTAAACTCTCATAAAGTTATAAAAATTGACGAATAATTAATCTTTATATTTGAAGATTTACTATTTACAAAACTTTAAAATCTAAAGATAAAAATCTTGATGGACATACATAAAATAATAATACATAATGAAGAGAGAGATAAAAGATCGAATTCTTAATAACTTTTTTTATAAAGATTGATGGACAGTTGGTCTTTATATTTGAAGAATCCTTAATATTTTGATATCAATGATTAGTATAATCTTTGTTGTTAGAAATAGATTACGAAAAGATATAATATATAACTTTAAAAAAATATATTTAAAGAACAAGATTACGAAAAGATACCTAATAATGTCCTTCTTTCCTTTTCAGGTCTAAAATAAAATCCCAACCAAATCACACAGCTTCGGTAAACCGTAACCCTCGAATAAAAACTTGTACATTGCTCTGTATCCAACAATTTAGAGCTGAAAAACTTGTACTCTCACCTACACATACGCTTTCGGTTCCCGTCTTCCAACGTCAACTACCAAGTGAATAACCACGTGGTTCATCTTCATCACCACCGTCACCACTCACCGCCTCCGTCGCAACCTCTACACGATGGCGGTGGCGACGACTTCCTCCACCGACAACATCGCACCTCCGTCGCAATCAATGGACAAATCACTCGCAACAAACTCATCCGATGCTGCAACCTCCGACGAACCTCCACAGGCGGAAGGTTCCTCATCCGTTGCGGCGGCAGATCCGGCTGGTGGCTCCGATTCCTCACGAAAATCTTCCGCACAAGTCGAATTTCAGGTGCGATTGAGTTATGTAACTTATTTTTTATTGAAATTGGAGATCGAGTTGACTGTTTGACTGATCGTGAAGTTTTGGTGTCTAACTTTGTTTTAATTGTTTGTTAATCTGTCTCAGCCGTCTTTGAGAAGTGAAGAGTATCGGCAACTATTTCGTCTTCCTCCTGAAGAAGTAATTACCTTGCCTTTTATCACAAACCGTAATTTGAATTTGTTTGGGGTGTATTTTTAAGTGACTTTCTCATGTTGTGCCTGAATAGACAAGAAATATGAAAAACAGGGGAGAAACAAGTTAATTTGTTTTGATGCGATCTTATTTGGATTGTATTATGTCACAGTTGGACTTTAGGGCTTTTGCCGTTTACATATTGTTTAACATCTAATTGTTCAGGTAGGATGGAACTTATGTTAGGGTTCTTGGTGATTTGATCGTGCTATTTTTTGCTGTTGTTATTGGATGGGTTCACAATAGCAACTGTCCTATGCCGCTTAGTTTTACATATGAAGTTATACTTTCTG